>JANHFX010028772.1:0-16712 GCA_027560015.1 Chloroceryle amazona
GCCGGGGCGCGGGGGAGGGAGCCGGCGGCGTAGGCGCTGGCGCGGCCCGGCCGCCTTGCCCTGGGGGCCGGGCGGCTCGGCCCGGGGAGGGGCCGGGGGTGGCCGCCCGACTTGCGGCCCGTTGGAACGAGCTGCTGCTCCAGGGAAGCTCACTGGACTGCCTACTCGCTTCCAGATGGGCACAAGAGCGGGCAGGGCACTAGGGGCAAGCATAGAAGGTGTTCCTGCGGTCAGCCTGCCCCTAGTGTCACTGGATTCCAGCGTTGTCACCCTTGTTTGTGCTGCCTGGGGTGCCTTGAAACCTTTCTTGGTCGCTACCTGTGAGCGGTGTCTATACCAGATTTTACCGCTGAGCTGATAGGAGAGAAGCAGTGATGAAGTCCAGGTCTCGTCTCCAGAAACAGTCGTACTGAGAGCACGAGGGAAGCTAGATCCCTCTCTACATTTCTGTGTCAGGGTGGTTGCATCTGTATTTTCAGGAGTGGGCTAAAAGAGAGAAGCATATTACTTTGTGTCTATAAGGCACGCAGTTGGATGCCAAAGCATCCGTTGCATTAAAAGACTGGACAGCATTGTTCTTGTATTACAAGTTTTTGTATGCCTCTGTCTGTTCTTCTTCGTGGGTCAGTGGAAAAGCTGAGAAGCATTTGTATCTTTGCTTTTTCATCTTTTCCCTGTAGTGTGCTGAGCTGGTTGCCTCTAGGTCTGTCTTGTCTGATTTGGACATACCAGATGCAAGCAGTATAGTTTTATTACTTTCTTGTGGCAGCTGTCAATTCCACTGTTTTTTGATGCATTTTCCACTAAAAGTGGTTTATGGAAGTATTTTAATGAAGTTTTATGCTTAAGGAGAATGGCTGAACAGAGAAGATTTAAAAAAAACATCATGGGTGGAAGTATGTCTTGCTATGCAGTCATCCAAGACACAGAGCAAGGCCTTTAAACAAAAAATTTCACAGGTTTCTATTGAGTTTATTTTTCTGTTATCTCATTTGGGATGTTTAATTTTTAATTGCAGTGTGCTGAGCACTTATAGCTGTAATTATCACTGTCGGAAGATGAATCTTGTGTAAAGTGATGTCAAATTCAAGATACTGATAAAACTGGCATGGATTTCTTAATTTGGAACCTGAATTGGCTTTAATTTTAGATCTTGTTAGCATTCTTATTCACCTCTGTTGAATTTTTGGGAGAACATTTTTTGGGGAGAGGGGGGAATAGCAGTTATTAGTAAAGGACACGTGTAAGGAACTGACAATGCCAGAAGAGTGGCATGGGAATCAAGCTCTCTGTATTTAGTGTAGCGATGTGATTGTAGGTAATGCGCTCTTTGGCAGCCCTGGAATGTATAACAAGAATAAAAACTACTGTATAGTTGATCAGTGAAATGAGGTAGTGTTTGTGGAGGAGGATGGAGGGAAGGACTCAGGGAATCATTTGTGGAAATAGGGGCAAACAGAACTTTCCATTTTCTTTGTTAGACAAGTACTTTCTATGTTCTGAAATGTATCAAATGTATCACTTGATTCTGTGGGGTGTTTTCATTACCAACTGAGATTTCCCCCACACCCTCCCACTCCTTCCCTCTGTAAACTTGCTGGATGTGCAACAAAACCCTAAAGCAGATGTCTTGTCAGCAAGGAAGTTACTTAGGTTTTATTTCTAGAATGCTGTAGTGAAGGAGAACTTGAAATTGTTTTCCCAGACAGGAATGAATTAAAAAAGAAATATAGCAGATCTGGTAGCCATTGCTGTTGAGGTGATAGGAATATGTTATGAAAAGTAAAATTCAGGTCTTCAGAGTGCAATAGTAAATCAGCTTTGTGAAGGGTTAAAGATGTGTGGGAGACCATAGTTTAGACCCACAAGTGGACTTGTGAGAATATTCTAAAGACATTCTAAAGAGGTATAAGTAATTTTTTGAAATATTTTTACTGGGAAATTTCCTTAACTCAGAAAGTTTAACAAGCTCTGCTTTAACATATCTAAAAAATTGCAGTTCTCCCCGAGGTACTATAGAAATAATTTTCACTCTCACTTACTTTACTGTAATGCCTTGTTATTTCTTGGTTGATCAACCTAAAGCTGGAATGGCATTTATTTGTACAGCTGTGTTGGCTTCTTAAATGCTATGAGATGACAGCCCGATTATTTGAAAGACTATTTCTGTATTGCAAACTTTATGCAGAAGACTGCTAATCTTTACTTCAGTAACTTAAATTTGGGAGACGAACTATTTCTTTTTTTTTAAACCTGGGCGTACTTCAGAATGTTGATAAATCTGTGTGACTTTCAGTGTTTGCTGTTCTGTAACTTGCAGGGAGAGGTCTAAATATTTCAGTTAACATGGAATGATCTCCTCTATGTGTTCTGTACTGAAGGGAAGAGAAAATGCGTTAGTTACCTACGCCAATGCTCAGTACATTGTGCTCTCATATTTTCACTAAAAAAGTATAAGCATGCTTGCTTATTTTGACAATCAGCATGTGATGTCTTCCTTACTGGTTATCTTTCTCGTCTTCCCAATTTAATGTCTTTATCCTGTGTTCTTACTGGAAATAATTTTACCTCTTCTTATAGTTAAGAATATACATCCTAGGTTGTTTTATGTTTATTTTCTCTGTGTTTGTAGAGTGCTTTCATTTATAGAGTGTAGTTATTCCCCTTTGACTTAAGTAGAGCAGGACTGCTGGAAAGGTTGTGAGAGACCCTATGGAGCACAGATCGTGATCTGAGTGGCTATGTTACCTACTACAAAATGACAAAAAGAAATGTAATGTCAAAGTTAATATTTCATGGCCAGTCTTTGTGTAGCTCAATGGTTATGTATTAGCATAATATGTTGAACACCAATTGCTTTGACTTGTGTGCATTACAGATAAATCTGGCATTCATTTGGCATAGAAAAAATTATTTATAATAATTTACAGGAGATTATAATCTGTGACTACCCAAATATGAAGGCAAAGCTGAATCAATAGACAATCTGCAGTATGTTTTGTTTATTACATCTTGGTACTTAAAATATTTGGCTTTATAGACTGTTTTAGCTGATGCAGTTAAATTACTCACTGTTTAGATTTGTGAGTAATAGAAACTACACAAGGAATTTGTAGTCTAGCAGACAATTTACATTTAGTTGGTGAATATATGTATGAATGTCGTATTTGTTAAAATGTACAACATAGTGTTTGACCATTATTGTTACATTTGCAGCCAAGAGGGAACAGAAAACATGGTGCATCATTTATCATCACTAGAGCAATTACAGGTAAATGGACTTGTTCTTATGCTCGTAAGACTGATGTATAGATTGCTTGAAAAATTTACAATTTCTGCACTTGAGGGTGGCTAGTGTAGTGCAAATGGAGTGTTGGATGTTTTTTTCAGAAAGATCTTTTCTGATTATCAAAATCACTGTATTATTTTATGTCATCTTTGTGACCTTTCTTGTCTCCATTAGCTTATTGGGACAAAGTAATAAACCATACATCTAAGTTTAGAAGCTCTGCTGTGTTTTACAAAATATTGCTGAAGTTTTTTTCCTCTACCAGCTCTTTGGTTGGGCTGTTTGCTAGTTAGTTCCGCAAGGAAGCATTACGTTCTAATTATACTACATTGCCATTCAGCAATTGGTTTATACAGTAACTGAGTTGCATTTTCTTCCAGTAGGAATTTTTCTTAGAATTTTCAGAAAAAACTGCTAGAGATATAATTTCTGCCTCTCTCTGTTTTAGGTCCTGCATTGTTTTTGCTTCGGTACATCTGGTACAGGTAGGTTTGATGAAAATAGTGCTTAATCTTTTTATCACATCACAGCTTAGTGGTTTGATGGAAATTTATTTTAAATGAGAGTAAAATTGAAAACTTGTTTAGAATATTGTCCAAACAATGCTTAGATTGTTCTCTTTTCATAAGCTTAAGTTGTAAACACTTGAGTTGCATCTGAAGCCTATCTAGAAAAGAGCTGGTGTACACTAGTTTGACTTTTTACTTCTATGAGAAGCCTAAGTAAACTTTCAGCTGGAACATCATATTTCCCAGAACACATATTTGTCCTTACTACTCCCAACTGAGATGGCACAAACGAAGTGTTTGGTGTGTGTGTGTGTGTGTGGTGGTTGTTTGTGTGGTGGTTATTTTATTTTACGTTTTTTTTCTAAGTGACAGGTGTGATATCATGGTAAGATTTGCTTCTTTTGGAGTAATAATTTGGATTATTTTTTTCTTGACAATTCAAACTGCCATACAAAAAGCTTCATAACTAGTTAAGCAACATTTATAAATTTAGGTTCTGATTCCAAAGGAGCTTACATTTTCCCAGAAGCATAGTGGAATAAATACACTATTTCTGGAGAGCTTCAACTGTACGGTTATAATAATCTGTTGATGAATTTGGCAGGTTTGAAGATACCACTTCTTCCTTTTTAGGGTATTCTTTTGATTTTGCAATCTATGGAAAGAGACATTAATGTGGCTCCCTGTGAAACAACTCTGTAGTTGAGTTCAGGAGACGGTGCTGTTTTCCCTGTTGCTGGTGTTGTATATTTTGTGTCCCACCCTCCCTTCCCTTTTTGGAAGGGGGATGGTGATGGTGGGTGGGTGTTTGAGTTCCATACCATCATATAAGTCTAGATGTAAGGATTCAGTTGCAGACGGAATGAACATATTTTTCTTCCCTCCCTCACAGTAGTCATATTTGAAGTCTGATTTTTAGCTTTTAAAGTTAATCCTAGTTGCTATTTTTATGTATTTAATAGAAGTGCTTGGTAGGCCACTAGTTTAAAGTCCTGGTAAAATCGGGAAGAACATTGAATTCAGACTTGGTTTCTTATTGTTCTGTCTAGCTAGGTCTTGAAAAACCTAAAGGATGGAGATCCCAAAGACTCTCTGGGCAGCCTGTTCCAATGTCTGACTGTTTTCATGGTGAAGAATTCTCTTCTTATGTCAGCCTGGAACCTCTTCTGTTTTAGAATGTTAGAATCATTTAGGTTAGAAAGATCTTTAAGATCATTGAGTCCAACCGTTAACCTAACACTGTGAAATCTGTCAAAGGGTTAAGCATGGTTTCTTGTACTTCTGCCATGTACCTCAGTGACTCTCATCTACATGGTAACTGCCTACTTATCTGAGAGCTGCTCTTTGGTCCCTCTGGAGCCTTTGCTTTTCCTGGCTGAACAAGAACAGTTCCCTCATCATCTCATTGTTTGTCAAGTGCTCCAGTTCCCTGACCATCTTGGTGGCTCTTCAGTTCATTATACTAGCTCTTTTTTTAATGAGGGGACCCAAAACTGGCTGCTGACCAGGCTATAGGGTGATGGGTAAATAATCGATTCCTTTAATATGTGGTTTTGTTCTGTTAATAGAAACGAGGATGTTATTAGCCTTTGTTGTTGGCAGGGTGCAGTGTTGATTCATGTTCAGTTGCTAAAACCCCCTGGCACGTGTATCTCAGATACTGCTTTTGTTACATGTATGTTGTGATTTACCCTCATGTTTTTGTTATTTCAGCCCTGCGAAGTTTTCTCTGCCCACTGGACTGGTTCGTCTAGTTAGTAAGCAGATCAACTGGCACCTAGTACTTGCCAGGTAACCAGCTTACATGCTTTTCCATTTTTGGCAGTAGTGAATATATTAGTGCTTCCTCTCCACGCTCCAGCCATCCCCGTTGGTAACAATACTGAGTTAATGTTGTGCTAAAATCATGGTATTCTTGGTCAAGTGAAATACTGGAGACTTTCAAAAGGCAACCTTGGGAAAGAAGGGTCAGTCTGCTACCTAGAGGCTTCCACACTGCTTCCCTTCATGAAATTCATCACTCATTCAGGTCTGAATGTCTCTCTAGCTTTTGAGGTAAAGTGGCTTGCAGTGCAGTTGTTCTCAAACTCAAGTCCAAAATTTGATCAGTTAAAGACCTATAACTTGGCAGGATATGTCATATAAATTGCTTATTTTAAAATTTGTGGAAAGTGAATGTGTACCCTCAAGACTTGTCTGCTATGCTATATGTAGAGGAGAAGTGAGGTAGTATGGAATGTTTTAGTTTATTATGTATTTTCACTGAGTATGATCAGTGGTTCAGCAAGAGCTCTGTACTGTTGAGACAGATGGTGATTTTTTGAGGGAAGTGATGGTCCCTTTTGATGCACAACATGCCAGTTGCAGTGTTCTGTTAGGTACAAGGACAGGAGACCTGCTCTGAAGGAGATGATGTAACTTACTGACGTATGATAGTTGTTTATTCCAGATAAAGCAGTACATAGTTTTATGAATAGCTGTTATAAAATTATCTATAAGGAATATCTTACTGTTGACCTCTGCTGCATGCAGGTTTTAGACATTGTTTCTGTTTTCTTAGTGCTACTAGAAAAGAGGGATACATGCATTTCAGTGACGTGAAGGAAATCCTATTCTAGCCTGTATTTTGATTTTTTTAATGAAAAATGATATTTCTCAATTGGTTTTGATTTATGAAAGAGGAAATCTAACCTTGCAGAAAAGCACCTAGATCTCTGATGTACATTCTGTAAGGACTAGACTTTACATGAATTTTCAAACCTGTATTTTTCTGTTTCAGCAATGGTAAATTGTTGGCAGTTGTTCAAGACCAATGTGTAGAAATCAGGTAACTTAATATTATCTATTGCTTCATGACCATAGTTGTGGAGTTGTAAAGATTCTTCTGGAGTTTATTTTTGAATGTTATTGATTGTACAAGTTATCTATGGAATAATGTTAAAATATATTATCACTTGGAAAGCAGAAGCCTTCTATTTCTTCTTAGTTCTTTGACATGCCCCATTGAAAGAAAAGCAACAAACTACTGCCCTTTCCCGCCCCAAAACAAACAAATGAACAAAAGAACCCAAACAAACGAAAAACAAACCTCCCACAATTATAAATGTTATATGTGTTCTGGGCTGCATCAAAAGAAGTGTGGCCGGTGGGTCAGGAGAGGTGATTGTGCCCCTTTATTCCTCTCTGATGAGACCCCACCTGGAGTACTGTGAAGTGCTGTGAAGTACTCCAGCTCTGGAGCACTCAACACAGGAAGGACATGGGCCTGATTGAGCAGATCTAGAGGAGGGCCACAAAAATGGTCAGAGGGCTAGAACACCTCTCCTATGGAAAAAGGCTGAGAGTTGGGGTTGTTCAGCTTGGAGAGAAGGCTCTGGGGAGACCTTACTGAAGCCTTTCAGTAATTAAAGGGGAACTATAAGAAAGACAGGGACAATCTTTCTAGCAGGGCCTGTTGCAATAGTATGGGGTAATGGTTTTAAACTAAGAAATATAGTAGATTTAGTGTAGATATAAGGAAGAAATTTTCTACAGTGAGAATGGTGGTAGAAGTGCCATCCCTGGAAATATTTGAGGTCAGGTTGATGGGGCTCTGAGCAACACGATGTGGTTAAAGGCGACCCTTCTTACTACTCCAGGGGCATTGGACTTGATGACCTTTAAAGGTCCCTTCCAACCCAACACAATCTATGATTCTATGATCTGTATCTCTCTTTCTTTTTTTCAGGATGAGAAAGGAAAAATAATCAAGATGCTTCAAAATACTAAACTTAAATCATGATATTTCTAACCTTTGCCTTTCTGTTCCCCCTAGAAATTCTTTGCTAATAAAGGGGACAAAGAGCTAGTATTCTGCTTCTCTGTAGAGTAGCTGGCATGTATAATACTTCACCGTATTTTAGAAGTAATGCAGATTGCCATAAAGACTGATGATTTCCCTTTTTCTTCTGCTCTCTAACAACAAGCTCTCCTTTGCCAGTTCAAGAACACATTTAGCTGTAGAACAGATCTTGATTGAGTGTGTTTACTTGCTTCACAAAAATCCATTTGCTAGAAGGTCAGACCTTCTATTTATATGTAAAAGAAGCAAGTGTATGAAAATTGTTCAATCAGAAGTGGTGTGAACACCATAAATGTCAGCTTATAGACTATAAAATAAATTGTGTGTTTCAACTGTATTAATTTAACTATCTTCTTCAATTGTTTCTAAAATTGTAACCTAGAGAGTCTGGACTAGTGTGGTGTTTGTTTTTTCCTAAAGTTACCTACTGAAGTTCTGAAATACTGCTATCCAATTTGAATAGCATTACTACTCAATGAGGGATATTAGTATTTATGTGTTGGGAGGAGGGTTTCTAAAATACCATTGTTAATTACTGTAGCTGCCTAACGTTGAAGGCTACTATCAGTCTTTGTGAACTAGTAGCTAAATATGTAAATGCCTTTGAATTGTGTGCTTAGAGTTTTTGTAGTGTTCTGTTTATTCTGTAAATTTGAAGAGTGGGATTTTTCTTTTTCTTATGTGACTCCATATGAGTCTTTTTTTTTTTTTTCTGTAGGTCTGCAAAAGATGACTTTGGATCTGTAATTGGAAAATGCCAAGGTATACAATACAACATCCTCTACGTCGGTACTTGGTGTCACTGTTTATTACTCATGCATTGTTAAGTGGTGGTGTCAGTTTACTTTAAAGATAATGACGTAACTCCTCTTTAATGATGATTAATTTAACAAAACCAGAATCTGAAATGAAATGGGTTTGGGAGGCATAGCAGGTATTGGGGGTGTGGCGGTTTTTTGTTAATTTCTTTTTGTATGAGATAAGCTTGTAACGGTGATAGGCACCCTTGCATTTTTTGACGATGTTGACTGTTGTTTAAGGGATTATATTTACATTTAATTTTTCAATAACTTCCTTTTTCATAGTGCCAAAGGATCCTAACCCTCAGTGGAGGCGTGTGGCATGGAGTCATGACTGCACGTTACTTGCTTATGCTGAAAGCACTGGAACAGTGAGAGTGTTTGACCTAATGGGTAGTGAGCTTTTGGTTATTTCACCGGTAAGTGCTGTCTTACAAAAAGTTCTACTATATTTATATTTAATCTAAGGATAAAGGGTAATTTTCACTCTTTGGCCTTTTTATAATCATGGCTTACTTCAGTATGAAGGCTTAAAGTATAAATACTATGGACAGATGTACTGTGAAGTGTTTATTAAATGATGGATATATTATAGTTAAGTCTTGTAGCACTTTTAAAGCATATTATTTGTGCTGTTGTATCTAGTCATAATCTTATTTTTTCCTTTGTTTTTCTTGGAATTAGGGTAGATCTGCAGGTAAATCAGATTGTGAAAGTATAGAATCACCTACCTACTTAATGATACACTATATCAGTGAAATATTAGCATAACACAATTATGTTGTATATTTTACATAGTCAGTGATTATATTAAACTAATTTGCAAAGGTGTCTCGAGTGTATTTCCTTAGTATATTGTCTTTGCAGACTTTATTATAATAAGATTTCTTCAAAATCAAGCTGAAATGTATTTTGTTAGTAATCTGAACTATGAAAATTTATTAAACACTATTTTTTTTTTTTTTTTTTAATCCCCTTTTTCTCCTAATGTCTGTCTGCATTTTTGGGTGAAGACAGCAAGTTTTCCAGGAGATCTGAGTTATGCTATTGCTGGATTAATCTTTCTAGAATACAAAGCAAGTGCTCAGTGGTCAGATGAACTGCTTGTTGTGAATTATCGCGGGGAACTGAGAAGTTATCTTGTAAGGTAAGCATAAATTTTGACTTTCTTTGAGAAGGCACGGTGAACTTCAGAGTAATTCTTTTCACTCTTTAAAGAAAATAAATCTGAAGTGACGTATTTATTTTTTTTTCCTCATACTTAGTGCTGGAACAAATCAAAGCTTTCAAGAAAGTCATAGTTTCAGCTTTAGCAGCCATTATGTCCATGGAATAACTACTGTCATTTATCATCCTGGTCACAGGTAAGGATTCTGTTTGCTACCTGACAATAATAGGGAAATGAGTAAGAGAAGTGCATAATGCACACTGAAGTGTGTTGAATAAGGAAGGGGAGGAAAAAATAAATCTATTTTAATGCTGGTATTTAGTGAGTCAGTAATAACAAGTAATGTATCATTGTACCTATGAAAGGAGCCCTAGCTGGTGACCTCACTTTACTAATGAAATAATGAAAAATCAAGTTATGTTCTTTACTGTTGAGTACCTTACATAAGCAGCATTTTTTAGAATGTCAGGAACAGTTTGTTATTTGATTCTGGATTTGATTTCTGGACACATTGATCAGTCCATTTTGCCTGGTGTTCTGACTGGAACTTCCCAGACTTTTGTACTGTTGTCTTGGGATGCATTTTCTCTATTAATAACATGTTGGGTACAAATACCAGACTAATGGACTAATGACAGACAGATGGACTAATTGACTGCCTGCTCTTGAACCAAGTGTAGTTGGAATAGGTCCTGGATAGCCAATTATGTTAAAAAAGGTCATATCTTTTCAATATCTACTTGTTACATAGCAAGATAAACTTAGCAACTTATTTTTCTATTTCTCTTCAGTTGTAGGAACTGAACTTCATTCTAGATGTTTTTCTTCTGTTAGATCTACTAGGATTGAATTTGTCAGCTCAATATGTTATATCAATGTATTCTTTTAAATGGAAATTAATCTTGGCTATGGAATGCAAGAAGAAACTCATTGTTTAAAAAGTTTTTTCATTCTTTGATGTTAAGTGAGCTATCCTATCAGAAAAAAAGGGTTGTTATTGAGAAGTAATGTTCTTCTATCTTATTACTTTGAGAAATTAATTTTGAGTATGTTTTATTCTACCTAATTCATATCTGATAATTCCACTGAATTAATATTCAGTATACCAAATCTAGATATTTGAGGTAATAGCAGTGGCTCATGGAGCTTTGGTAGTGCTATCTGACCAGACTGTAGAACCTATTCATTCTTTCCTTTATCAGAGCAGGGTTAATTGTTCTTGACGTGTGTTTCCAAAGTTACCTTTTCCACTCATAATATTAGGAAGTAGATTGATTATAACAGTAAGTGTTGCAAAGAATACTGGATAATATTAAAACTATGGTCAAATAATTAATCTGACAATTATAATAAATGACCATGCTTGTCTTTAATTTTTGGTGCATTTCTGAGTAAATGATGTCAGAACTGTTACGCTCTAACAAGTAAACTGTTACGCTTCAACAAGAAAATACATAGACAATCAACTGATGTAGTTGTTAGCCAAATAGTATGGACATTTATTTGTGTGTGCTAACTGTGTGTGCTATAGAGGTTTAAAATAGGGGAGAACAATAAAGAAAGGAAAAAATGTCAAGTTTTGTTTTTTTTCCTCTCAGCTCTGGGAGAAGTAATAGCTTTCTTTTCTACAGTTCTTATAAGATCTTAGGTTAACAGTTTTAAAACTTGATATTAGTGGGAAGTGAAAGAGCAGGAGACAGTTCTGATCTTGTGCTCAGAGCAGTTGATTCGGAATATTAGTTATCTTTGTGGAAGCCTATGGTTGGCATTTTTTTTTGTTGTCTGTATTCCATATTTTCTAGGGTGAGAAATATTTTAATGTGAGGAAAGGGTACATGGTTATATCTACTGCTGAAGTAATACATTTCATAATGTGTATGGTGTACACATTCAGGGATTACTTGTTTTTACTAGGAAATATTATTACTCATTCCATGAAAATAAAAGTAGTCAGGTGGAGTCCATCCCTTGTGATTCTCCTATCTCCTGCTCATACTAAACTTGAAAAATTGATACATAAAAGAATGCACAGTTGGATGGAATAGATGGAAAGAAGAAAAAAAATTATGCCTCTTCCTTCATGTAGACAAGCCTTTTCTGTTTTGAATTTACTCTGTGGTAGAAAGCCCTAAATTTGACAGTAGAGAACTCTAAATTTATGAGCAGAGTCTCTTGCTGAAATTGTCTTATCTCCCCCAAAACCTAGAAGGAGTTGGAGAGGCAGTTTTCTTAAATTGTGCATTAAGGAAAACTGTAGATATGTATGAACACTTTTCATTTTCAATAATGTGAACTCTGATCACTTAAGGTAAGTTCAACTTTGCACTTTGTGCTTTCTTGCATTTTGTTTAATTTCAGATGGTCAAGTTACATCAGTCTGTCTCCACTGCTGTAAGCCTTGACTTACTGCACTCTGTATTACTGTATATTTAAGAGTCATGTAGACATTGTGCTTAGGGATATGGTTTGGTTGAGAACTGGTTAATGATTGGACTTGATGATCTTAAAGGTCTTTTCCAATCTAAGCAATTATGTATTTGCTGATTACCTATTATAGGGCAATAAAATAGCACATAAGAACTTAGTAAGCTTGATTTTTCTCAAGTAGATGTATGATAATTGCGAAGAGAACATGTTGCTAGGGAATGTATCTAAATCTGTAGAAAAGCTTGAAACAATAGCTTTGGGGAAAAAAATAAATAAGCTAGTAATGAGTTTCACTGCTGTTGAAAAGTGGTATATACCTTAATTCAGATGCCTAATAATTGGTGTTCTCAGGTGATCCAGCCTTAAGTTATGATGATATGTATAGTACATTTCATTGACAAAAGTGAAACGTCTGCTTTGGTGTAAGCTCTCTGTAGGCTCTAATGGAAGGTTCAACACATGGTTATTTTGAGAATGTTAATTTGGAGCTGAATGTCTCACTGCAGGGTTTTCTGCAATTGTTACAGAAAGTGTTTGAATTTCGAGCCTAAAATTTTCATGACTACAAGAGATGAAGTGTTTTAGATTCAGTTAGAATTTGCTTATTGTACCAAAATTACAGAGTGAAGAATGTAGAAGTCTCAGTTTTTTTCTTGGATGCTTCAATTGAACTTCTTCTTGAGTCCAGGATTATGTTAGTTATCTTCAGCCAAAATTCGTAGAAACCTTTGAAACAGAGTACAGTTTTGGTCCTGCAAGGGCAGCTTTTTCATTATTTATTTTTTAGACTGGAGGAACATCTGGACATAATCTAGTCCATTCCTCTTCACAGCAGAGTCAACTAAAGCATCTTGCTTGGAGCCATGTCCCTGCAGTCCAACACCTGTACATCTAACATCCCCCTTAGGAACTGTGTCAAGGCCTCTGATGTGCTGGGGTAGCCACTCCAGTGTGCGCTCTGGACTGAGCCGGGTGGCACATCACCACAACTGCTGAGAGCACGTACAGAAAGGGGTTCTGACCATCGTATTCTGCAAACTGCTGCACAAAATGCTGCATCCATTGTCTGTGCTCTAGGCCTGGCAGATAAGTATTTTTCTAGGACTTGTTGAAAGGGATCCTGACCCTTATTAATCAGAAGTCAGCTGGAACAAAAATTCAGAGCACCCTTTGATCAGGAACATCTGTCAGACCTTGGTGAAAACTTCTAGAGTTTACTAGCTAGTTTTTCTTGGCAATGGCAGGCATCATGAAGTTCCTTAAAGACTTACAGGACTCCTCTGATGATCCCAGAAGTATGTAGAAGATTAAGAGGATCTAAAAAGGGAGCCTGGAAACTACTGCATGGTAGCTGTGCTCTGTGTAGAAAACGTGCAAGAACAAAAATTATTTAATATCTTAAGATTTTTAAGTACTAAAGGATGTTGCGCTGATCTTGATGTATATATCGTATAAGCTTCTAGGGAGCTTCTATTAAGTGTCATTTATTAAGTTCACATTGTCTTGTGACCCATCTGGAGTGGCATAAAACTACAGCTGATATGGTGTGATTTAAGAACCTGAGTATTTGGCCAAAAGCAGTTTTTCACATTATGGGGACAAAAAATGTTATTGGCATGGTATCTTCTTCTTTGGATTGAGACTAACTTAAACAAGAAAAAAAATAGTAAAAAAAAAAAACAAACAAGAAAAAACCCTCTTCTATTGCTACTCCCAGTCTGTCAACTTGTTATTTTGCAGTCATCTCCTGTCTGGTTCTGAAAAAATAATTGGTAAACAAGGCCAGATCTTTGAGGCTCTCAGGAGTACCTTTCATTTTCTTTTGATGCCAGTTGTGTTATTCATCTTAATAGTTTCTGCCCCTACTCTGTTGCATTTTGCTCTCTGAAAAGCTCTTTAAAATTATAAGTACGTACTGCCATGATAAATTTTTCTGCAGTCCTGGGAAAAGGCTTTTTGTCTTGAGGTTGTGTGTTTTGTGTGTGTCTAAATGGATACGACATCTTCATTCCAGCTGTCACTGAGTTTCATTTATCCTAAGAGATACTTCTGAATTATAAATATGTTGCACCGTGTGTGACAGGTTTTCCAAAAATTCTTTGAAAAGACTTATTTTGATGGAGTTTCTGAGAGCTCATTCAGGCAGCTTTGGAGCTGCTGCTGTCACTTCTATTGACAATTCTTCTCTTGGTCTTTGTGCTGCTATTTGTCTCTTAGGCACCTCTGGCACGGTGCAGTCAATTGTAATTGAGTTCTAGTCACTGCTGCTGTTGAAATTTTTAATTCAGCAGTATGTTACAATTGAAGCTGGAGCTTATGGAAGAATTTAGATGCCTATGGATGGACAGGACTGGAGATAAATTAATCTTGCAGAAGATTATGCCTGCTGTGTCTTGGTTATTAGGAATTGATAGCTGTACTGAAGCAATTTCATCAAATTGTTGTCTACTGATTTTTAAATTTATTTTTTAAAGCTCTTCTCATGGTCAGGCTGTGAAAGAGGCACATCTGAAACTTGCGTTTCTGTGCTGGAAAAAAAGCTAGGAAATGCATCACTTTATATGTAATGATTGACATTGCCAACATCTTCCAGAATTTTAAGATGTGGTTTCCTGTTCACTGATAATAGACTCTGTGCTTAGATGCGAGTACCCTAATGTATATATTTGACCATCAAAAAGGGACATAAGCTGCATCATGTACAAGGTAGATAAGTATTTTATTTCAAAAACTATTTGGGCTTTTAAAAGGAATTTCATGTGGCGTGCTATGTCTTTGCTGAAAGTTTGTTTGGTAGAGGTATGTGCTACAAGATATTTGAAAACTTGTTACTTCCATGTTTTTAAGTGAAGTTCCTCAGAAGAACTATGTAGTATGTTGAAAAGGTGGCTTTTGTATGAGTTGGGGGCAGCTCAGATTCTTTGACCAGTGGCAGCGTGTCAATCTTCTCTGATACATCAATGGTAGGCAGAGGTTGCAGAATAGAAATGTGAGGGAAAAGGAAAATAAAAACTATGCAGAAGAGAAACAAACAGATGGACTATTAGATGTACATGACATTTAAACTGTAAAATTTTTCTCTTCCCAACTGCACTTTCCCCCAGCATATCAACAGAAAATTCATTAAAATTTTGTGTATTTCCGAGAACTGTGTTGTTTAGAGCTGTTGTGGCTACTGTTTTCCATGTTCCTGAAGGGTTGATGTTCTTCCTTTGTTAAAGTCACTTTATTCATGAAAGAATAACATACTGTTGCAGTAATTTCTAGTATTTGTTACATCCCAAAGTTGAATGAAACTAAACCTCATTGATTCTCATTTACTCATTTGCTTGAGTATGGAATTGCTTAAATATTCTTGATTTCGGTGTCTGCTTTTCCATTACTGTTATTTTTAACCAACCCCTGTAGACTTTGAGTCCTGGTACTAGAGGGGTCTTCAGATCAAGCTTGTCATTAGTGTGACTTGCAGAACAAAGTATGTATACCTTAATTCAGATGCCTAATGTTGGTGTTCTCAGGTGATCCACAATTTGGGATTAAAGTGGTGTTTAGTAAGTTCCTCTGAGTTACTCTGCAAAGATTTACTTGGGCGTTGTCTGACCAATTGACCAGAAGGAAGAACCAATATCAAAACCAAACAGTTGGTGTTGATTTGAAATCAGTTCAAATGTAAAGCAACTTGGGTTCACTTAAGGTATAAAGTTTCTTGCATAAAAGGCTTAATGCAGCCTCAAATGATTAGCTTGTTCAGAAAAGAGGTATGCACTGGAGGAGCTCTGTGTCATTTTAACATTGAGATTGCTGTGCTCACTCAGTAACGGTCTTATTCTCGGCTTATCAAGTAGTATTTATGGTGAAGTTTCTTCTGCAATATGCGATATTGCTGAATTACAGTCCTCCCTTGCTGCCGTGTCTGTGTTGGAGTTCTCTCACTGGCTAATACCATGTGTTGCTAATTGTTGTCATCTTGATAATACAGTTGCTTTGCTAAGGTATCTATGGGAAAGATACGGATTTTATTTCATGTGTTATCTCTACAAAAAGTGAATGCTAGTCAAGAAGTATGTTCGCTTCCACTCGCTATTCAGGTTACCAGTTTTAAGGAGTCTGAAATATGCTTTACATTCCATGCAGATTTCCATGAGTCTGATAGAAATCCATTTGTTCTTTAAATGATAACGTGGTTTCTTCTTGGTATACTACAGCAAGGAACTGCTGCATCATGAATGCCCAACCAGAAACTGCATATTCTAAAGTTAAACAGCACCTCCTTAAGTAATTGCTCTTAGCACAGCTAAGATTCACTTTCTGATCATAAGAACAATGCAATAGTAATTTACCTATTTTCTTGTTAATTATGGTGGTAGACTGTCTCCTATTGCTGCTTTCAAGGAAAATGGTGAAAATTTTTTCTGTTTTGCTGTCTTCGGCAACTCTTTACACCACAAAATGGCTAAAAATCTAAAGAGCCTTAAACTGTAAGTGTCCATGGTAGAAGTTAATTGTTGTATGGGAATAGCACGAGACCTGGGAATGTTAAATAAGTTTTACTGACCTCTTAAAGAGAATTAAACATGGAAGGAATTTATTTTCTGTCTCTACCCCCTGCCCCCCCCCCCCCCCCGCCACCCTGCACCACGCGCCTACCCCACACTTGCTGCTCCTCTCCTCCCCCTGT
>JANHFX010028772.1:16812-42267 GCA_027560015.1 Chloroceryle amazona
TTTAAAAAAATTTTCCTTGCCTCTTAAAAAGAATTAAAACTGGAAGAAATTTTTTTTTTTTCTCTCCCCCCTGCCCCCCCCCCCCCCCCTTCTTCCTGCAAAAGTCAATTTAAACTATTTTTTGTAATACACTCATGTCACATCTCAGAGTGGTATGAATGGCAGCTGTTAGCTGATGGAGCATGTCAGGAGTAGTGCAGGAGTGTTCTCAGAGCTGAACTTCTGGCTTTTCCAGCCTGTCCCTTTCTGGCAGATACTTTACTTTTTGGTGGTTTGTTCACTAAAATGATGCTTCCAAACAAACTTAGACATCTCAAAGTTTCCATCAAAGTAATAATCAGTTAAGTGTAGAACTAGTTGTTTATAAGGTGAAAGGGCTTCAAGAGAAAATATTTTGATGCATTTTACTGGTAATCACTAAAATTATTGTTAGTTTTAGAATCATGGAATTTCCTAGGTTGGAAAAGACTTTTTTAAGATCATCTAGTTCAATCACTAACATAACACTGACAAGACCTCAACTAAATCATGTCCCCATCCCCTAACTCCCCAGAGATGGGGACACCACCACTGCCCTGGGCAAGCCGTTCCAATGCCTGATAACCCTTTTAGTAAAGAAATTATTCCTAATATCCAAACTAAACTTCCCTTGGGGCCACTTAAGGCCATTTCCTCTTGTTCTGTCTCCTGTTACTTGGTTGAACAGACTGATCCCTACCTCTCTACAACCTCTTTTTGGGTAGCTGTAGAGAGTGACAATGTCTTCTCCTCAGCCTCCTTTTCTCCAAGCTAAACCACCCAAACTCTCAGCCAGTCCTCATGAGGCATGTGCTCCAGGCTCTTCACCAGCTTTGTTGCCCTATTTTGGACACGTTCCAGCAGCTCAATGTCCTTCTTGTAGTGAGGGGCCTGGAGCTGATCCCAGTATTCGACATGCAGCCTCACCAGTGCTGAGTACAGGGGTAAAATCACTTTCCTGGTCCTTTTGGCCACATTATTCCTCATACAGGCCAGGATGCTGTCGGCCTTCTTGGCCACCTGGGTATATTGCTGGCTCATGTTCAGCCAGCTATCAGTCAACACCCCCAGGTCCCTCTCTGAGGGCTGAGCAGATTTCCAGCCACTCCTCCCCAAGCCTGTAGTGGGGCTGGGGGTTGCTGTGGCCCAAGTGGAGAACCTGGCATTTGGCTTTATTGAAATTCATCCAATTGGCTTCAGCCTATTGATCCAGTCTGTCCAGATCCCCCTGCAGAGCCTCCCTACTCTCAAACAGATTCTCTCAAAAGTTTTAAGAATATCATCTACTGTGTATAATGAAATTATTTCATGCGTATTTATAATTGGTAGAATGGCTTTAGAAAACACATTGAAAGACCTTGATATATTTGATTTCTCAGTAAAAGAGAAGTAACTTTCATGCTGCATCTGAATAAAAGGAAGCCTAATGTTTAAACTGAATGACCAGAACATTTCATAAGCTGAGACTAATTGTTATCATTTTTTGAGGGTAGAGGAGGAACTCAAATTTGTAGCCAGATGTATTTTATTTTAGAAGTTGGCAATTATGCTTATTTGGAAGGCTAGAGATGAGAATGAATAGGGATAAATGCCACAAATAACAGGTATTACTCAAGTAATATGTAAGTATTTTTAAACTTCAGGGTGTTTATTCTCCGACAAAGGTTATTAAAGCTGTTAGGTAGTCTTCTGTTGCTGCAAGCAAGCTGCTTTTATTCTGACTTATACTGTCACATAAATGTTTGTCTTATGAAACCATAATATACCTTCATATATTTTACAGACTTCTCCTTGTAGGAGGCTGTGAAACAGATGAAGATGGAGTATCTAAAGCAGCTGGTTGTGGGATATCTGCTTGGAGAGTTCTGTCAGGCTCTCCCCATTATAAACAGGTTATTAGTTATGAAGATGACGTTAGAACAGTAAGTATGTTTCCTTATTTTACTCTAAGTATTGTCCCTAGCAGAATTACCTAACTGTAAATTCAATATTAATCTCTTTGTATTAAATTCTTCTTTCAAAATGTTTTGCTGTTTTGTAAGCTATGACAAACTTCTAATGTTATCTCTTCTGCTCCAGCATCTGTCTATATTTGCTTTTACTGTAGTATGATTTATACTTAAATGTCCTTGATTATTACTGTTGGCTTAAAAGAAAACAACAAAACCAAAAGAAATAACAAGAAATGACAAAAAAAAAAATCGTAGTGTGGAAATAACACAAACTCCTTAGTTGTTTACTGAGATATGTTACCTGTCTTTGTTGGAAAAATACCCACTTATTTTTGTCTATTACAAAAGGCATCACACCTGGAATGAATGTTTTAGTTTGTCTGACTCTTGAATTAGTTTGTTTCTAGTAGAAGTAAATGTTTAATTTGGTAACAACTACAGTGTGTATATACTGAAATAAATTTACAGTATACTAGGATAAATTCCAGTATTTGCTCATATATTGGTATTGCTTAGTCTTAAAAGCAAGATGTTAATTTTCATTGTAAGTGGGTAGTGCTTTTCTTTGGCTTGATACATACCTCATGAAATGGGCAAAGTTTTACCAATTGTATTTTATTATCCTTGCATTATTTTAAATTGGGCAAACTTATAGAAGTCGAAAGAATCCTACTGAGTTATTTTAGTACTTTAGGTATGACTTAGTTTTTGGTGCATAAAACAGTTTAGGAGATTGTCTTTCATTGTATGATGTGTTTCTCATCTCACAGGCACAGAGAAGAGGATTATTAAGGATTATGAATTTAAGATTTTACAGCAGACGGGGAACAGAACAGGTACTAGGTCTACCTCAGAAGTGTTTTTTTACTAACATAATTGTCCATTATTGACTGCCTGAGAGGTTGATTGAAAATATTTTTTAATTTATGCAGCTTAAGAATTAACATTTTTATGAAACTTACCAAAAATAATAAGCTTTTAGCATTAAGTGAAGTAGTTTGTTGTTTATTTGGCTTTTTAAAAAATCCATTTAGTTCCTCTGTGTCCCCAAGAGATAAAGAGGAATAAACCCCAGCCTTCTGAACTACCTCACTCCCAGTAGAAACAAACCCCAAACCCTTCACTGCCCCAAATTTTCATGCAGGGTAGGGAAGAAAAAGTCAGTGGATTCAAGGTAATAATTTATGGATTAAATAGGGGAGACACAAAGACTTGAGCTTTTTACAGTATATTATGAGATACTGCAGAAACATTTGATTAAGTATCTTCCAAGATTTGTTATGGCTCAAACTTCCATTATGGAACCCATGCAAACCTAATGAAACTGCTGATCAGAATTAACCTGTTCTTAAACCCTGGGTGTGAGTCTTTTGTTCTCCTTATATCTGATTGAGCAAGTGTTAAATCTTGAGTGTCTTGCTGAGGTATATGTGTGTGCTTTCTGTGTCTCTATCACTGCTCTGCACACAGTGCTTGTAGATTTCTTCTACATGCTTAGGAGCTACCCATGCAGTACTGCACCACTTACTCTTATTTCTTTTCTACTAGTTTTGTGTAGCCTTTGTTTGATTCTCTCTCTTTTTATTTATTTTTTTAAATCCACTCTTCCTCCTTGTAAAAAAAAAATAAATTGTTTTCCTCTTTTTTTTGCTTTACAAAGAACAAACAGTAAAGAATCTGTCTACCACTTTCACTGTGTCTTCCTGAGAGTTAAAAACGTCTGTTCTGAAGTTATATGGACTTTAGAAATGACCTTGATAGACTTTTTTGGATGTTTAGGTGACTGGTTAACAGAAGAACTTGCATACTTGTTTGGAAGGAGAAAACAAATATTTCTGGATCTCTCTCAAGGGTGGAATGGGAAGAGATACAATTTTCCTCACAAAATAAAAAAGAGAAGTCTGAAGTAAACTTTTTTACTGTAAGGCTTGTACTAAGTGTAGCTCTACTAGATTTCAACTTAATACTTGCCAATTCTAAATTTACAAAGAATAGCAGATACTGGTATTCATCCTTGAACGTTTTAGATTGATTTCAGAGGTGATGGTTTAAACATAAGAGATATTATTTATATTCCTAGTGGGAAATTGGTAACAATGTTATGGTATGACAGGCACAGTAGCTTAGTGGACCTGTATATTAGAACTATTTTGAATTTGAACTCAAATATTGAAATTTGATTCATAGTTTTTCTAACTTAAATGAGAGTTATAAAATGTGAAGTGCCAACCTGCTGAGGTTTTCACCATCTTATTCTGCATGTCCCTTAAGTTGACAGGGTGTTTACTGAGGTGGCATTGGCTGCTTTGCCAAAGCACTGATTAATCTCTACAGGTAACAGTGCTTCAGTGGTAAATTTGGGTGTGTTAATGGACACCCAACATCTAAATTTAACAGCAAGAGAATTGATGACTACTGAATAAAGGTTTAATTTTTTTTTTTAAGATTTGTGATGTATACCACTGATCATTTATCTGAATGGGTTATATAGTTTTAGCTATACATTTTGAAGTCCTTTATTAGTCTTATTCTTTGTCCTCTGTGCTTGCAAATTGATTTGTGAGAGAGAATTGCCATTAGTAGGCGTGTAGAATTCCTTTGCAACCTACAGTACTCTAGGTGCTTAAGAAAATAATCAGAGGATATTTGAAATATGTGTAATACAAATCATTCTTAATTGGCTTATAAAAACTTAATAATGCTTTCCTTTTCAATTAAAAGCACATTTTAGCTTTGATTTCAGCATTCCTCTCAGTATCTGTGAACCATTCTACAACAGTGAGCAGATTATTTGGTTGTCATTATTTCTGTGGCATAGCTAGAACTTAAAACAGCTGAAGAAATAAAATAAAAATAATAAAAGGTCTTCTAAACACCAAAAAACAAATACACCCTAAAAGAATACTGTTGTCTTAAAACAATAGCTATCACTAATGTTCTGCAGAAATGTCTCTAAAACTTAATGGTGTCAACTTCTAGTAACTCCTCTGTACTTCATTTATGTTGGGCTGTTTTCCATGAGGGGAGATCCTGGCTTAAAGATTGATGAACTGCAGACTTGGACAGTCTAATGTTACTGTAGGATGAATCTTTATTATGAGGTTTTTAAATGTGGACTGCACTAACGAAATGGGATTTTATACTTTTATACTCAATGTAGTTTTTGGAAATCTACACTCTACTGTCTTCCAGTGAAGACTAGACTGAGAACATAAGGATCTTCCTGAAAACACAGAAGTTATGTTGAGGGCAGGGGGAATAAATATAAATTGTATTTTCAGAAATTGTTATGCATCTCCAGTGGCATTATTTGACTTTAAAATTTGAGTGTATATTTAGAGGCTCTTGTTTTGTGTAAATAGTGTATGGATCCAGATGTAATTGTGTGGGAGTTCACGATTCCTTAAGGAAATATTTTGTTAGAAATATGTTTTGTCTCTTAAGGTAACTAGAGCTGAAGGAAACATTAATGCAGGAGAAATTTTGTAGCCTCGATTAAATTTGCTTACAGATGTTGAATTATTTAATCTGTATGCACTTAATCTGATGTTCACTGTATCACTGCTTAATCTATTGTTAACCGAGAGATTCTTAAATTCTGATTCAGTGTTCTGAAATGAATAATGTGTTACTTCAAGATCTCTTCATCTGCATAGCTCTTGTATCCTCCTTTTTAAAAATATTTTTCTTTTTATTTAAAAATACTTACTTTATAAATAATAATGCCCATCCAAAGGTTTGCTTCCAGGGTGGAAGATCTGGAAGTAATAGTCCTCCTTGGGTGTACTTGAGAGGCAGGACAGTAGAAAACTGAGGCTGCTACGTGTTTTTTCTGAACAGAAGACAACCTGCAGTTTTTTCTCCAAGTAGATCTTCATTGCCATCTGTGACATTCTTCTAGGAATGCCACACACATTTTTTTCGCTGTAAAACAATATGATACAGAAATTCACATGGCCAAAGATTTGTTTGTGTTATGGTAGTGTTGGTAAAGCCAGGCAGGTCTTGAAAGTCTCCAGAGAAGGAGACTCCACAACCTCTCCGGGCAGCCTGTTCCAGAGCTCTGTCACTCTCACAGTGAAGAAGTTTTTCCTCATGTTGAGGAGGAACTTCCTGTGTTTCACCTCGTGACCATTATCTCTTGTCCTGTCACAGGGCACACAACTGAAAAGATACTGTCATTTTATGTTTATCCTGTCTGCCAGTGTGTGTCTATATATATATTTCTTTAAAGTGTGTTAAATTTTCAGGATGGAAGATTGTACTTTTTTTTTTCCTAAATTAGAAAAATGTACTTTGGGGTTTAGGGGATTTTTTTTTTTATTATTAATATTTGCATGTTCCTTGATGCGTTGGTGTGTTGTGTGTTGTTTTGTTGTTTTTGTGTGTGTGGGTTTTGTTTTTTTTTTGTTTTTCTTCTTTAACTATGCTGACTTAATCTTTGGCAGGATGGAGTTTTCAAGATGAATCTTTCTCCTGATGGAGCTCTTCTGGCAGCTATTCATTTCTCAGGAAAACTGACAATCTGGTCTATTCCATCTCTCAGACAACAGGGAGAATGGGACCAAAATGATCAGGTAAGAAGGATGTAGGTGTTTAAAAACTTACAATATATATCTTAATTCTATGGAGAAGTGCTTTCCTGGAAGTTGAGAGTAGTTCAGTTTGACTTAAGTTAGGAATTACCCAGACATGGGCAAACTTCTAATTGACTAGTGTGAATTTAAACACTGGGAATTTAAATTGAATTAGTTTTCAGAGAAATTTCCAATAACTAATACATTCTCCGGGTAAAGATAACACTTTATTTTAATGAGGAAAATATATATGTATTTTGAAATGTTACAAATCTGAAATGCACACTAATATGTGAAATATTCTGTTTTTACTTGTGTTAATTTCTTGACTAATTGATATGGAAAGACTTTTCACTTGAAGTACTGGGTGTTATGTTCTAAGCCTGCACAACATAAATCAACATCAAGTACAAACAGGGTAACCAGTTAAACAGAATCTTTCGTTACTAGACATACATAACACAAATTACCCCCAATATTTCATAACACAGTATTGATCTCAGTTTTATTGTATATAAATGTGTTTCTTATTAACAATTATTATAGAATGAAACTTTTGCTACTTAGTACTAAGAAATTGTGTTTTAGGGTGTATCACAGAATATTAGGAGTTGGAAAGCATTTCTGGGGTTTATCTTGTCCAAGCACCCCAGTTTAGGCTGGGTAGAACAGATTGCACAGGAACATATCCAGATGGGTTTTGAGTATGTCTAGAGAAAAAAGATTCTACAACCTCCCCGGGCAGCCTGTTCCAGTGCTCTGTTACCCTCACAGGAAAGAAAACTTTCCTAATGTTTAGGGTGGAATTGTCTGTGTTCTAGTTTGTGCTTGTTGCCCTCGTCACTGGGCACCACTGAAAAGAGATTATAATGAATTTGTGTTCTAAAGCAATTTTCAGGACTTTATTATTTAGTAAGAGCGATATAATGGATAATTTCATAATGTGCATGATTCCTACTTAACTGTCACTCAAACATTTGATAATTAATTATGTCTGCTTCTAATTAATAACTCTTTCTACTAAAAAATGAAGTCTGAAAATCACTTTATGCATGACCCAAAACAGCTTTGCTTGTTTTGATTGTATAATCTGCCTGTACCTGCATTGCATTGCAGCTAGGGCAGGATTACTCTCACTTATATTTGTGTAGTTCCCATATATTCTGATATTACTAAATGAAGTTTAAAAAAAAAAACAAGACAGCAGTAGCTGTCATTAAATAATGCTGCTTCTCCTGCAGCACTAGTCTTGAAAGTTTTTTTTTTTTTAATTATGCAAATAACCAGAGTAAATGCTCATATAGCACTGTACATTTTTTGTTGTTGTTGTATGTACTATGTAAATACATGTTTTGTTGTATGTACATAGTACACTGTATTATGGCTGTTGCTCAGGAACACTACACAGGGCAAACAGGAGGACTGTTTTGGAGGTTCATATGTTTGCAGTCCTATGTATAGCCATGAATAGCAAAGACTTGTTGGGCTTCTGATTGCTAAAGAGTCCTTATTTCTGAAATCTTTCGGGTATGATTACTGTTTAAGGCTGACTAGGACAGGTCTGATGGTACTCTTGATTTTTAATACATTGGTTTAGGAATTCAAAAGTCTGTTTTGATGTGTGAGGATATTTTGTGTGTGTGTGTGTGTGTGTTTGTTTATTAAATAATTTAAATGACTGGAGAAAAGTAGTGTTGCTCCAGCAGCTGCATGTTTTATGTTTAGGAAAAGTTTGACTTTTATGGGGATGATTTTCATTGAAAAATGAGTGGCTCAACAACAGAGTAAATAGTTTGGCTGTGTTATAAAGATTTACTTGCATAAAATCCTTGTGGGTTGTTTTTTTTTTTTTTCTCACTGTTTTAAAATTTTTATTTTTAGCCTGGTTATGATGAGTTCAACCCAGACTGGAGACTCTCTAGTGAAAAAAGGAAGAAAATAAAAGGTATATGGTACAGTTGAATCATAATATTTTAACTACACAATTGTATAAAATATACAAAAATATTCAAAGTCTTGAAATGGTTTAATAAAATGTAAGTTAGAATAGTTGGCAAAATTGTATGTATGATTTGATTTGAATTTGTAGCATGGCATAGCTAAATGATGTCACAATATTTTTTTTTGTGTGTTGTTTTTTTTTTTTTTCTTTAAAATCCTCTCTTAGGAATAGTTTCATAGCCACAAGCATTAATATGGCAGTATTTCAGTTAGTACAGGACTTCATTTATTGTTAAACATGTGACTATGCATCTGTAGAAAGCTGATCATTCAGCAAATATCTCAGCTTGTATCGGAGGCTACAACATAATATTGCAGGTAACACGTTACTAGAGTCACCAGTCTAAAACCTAAACTAACGCTTAACTTTTCTTTCTCTGAATGTCTAATAAATATGGAAAGTTGACTGTCCTGGTTTGAGCTGGAACAGAACCAATTTTGTTCAGTGATTTTACTTTTCAGCAAAGTCTCTTCTACATATCTGCACTTTCTGAAGTTAACAATGGATTTTTGCAGACAGTGTCTGCTTCCAACACTTGATGTTTAGACTTACTACCAAGGATCGGTATGCAGAGAGGCTCTTGCTTATACTTGCTCCTATGGAAACCAACTTCACTACTAAATTTTGTACCCTATGTTAGAGTGCCATAAAGTAAAAGGCCCTACCTCCAGTGGACAGTACAGGTGACACTAAACTGCCCAGTGTGGTATTCCATCCCATATACATCATATTCAGTATAAAGGTGAGAGATCACAAGGTTCAAGCTCTCTTCTTGAATGGATGACCTGAGGAGGACTCTGCTTTCTTCTGCCTTTGATCCAAAATCCAGTTCTTGAATCTGGTTCCCATCTGCCACTGAGTCAGTCTGGGCTTCCACAGCATCAGTGGTGATGTGATTGCCATCGGGAGGGTGGCAGTGATACTATTTTTGTATATAACTCATTATTTCTCATCTTTTCTTTTTACCATTATTTTTTTCATTAAAACTGTTTTAGTTTTCTTTTCTGATCCACAAATTTCTCTCCCTGACTTCCTTTCCCTTCCTGTTTGGGAAGGGAGAGGGGTGAACAGAGGGCATCTGTCATTTGTTTAGTGGCCAGCCCTAGCCCTTGACACTAACATAATTTAAATATATTAGTTTAAAATTCTAAAGCAAAAGGGCATTGTTTCCTCTGACTGGTTCTGTCTCATATCGGTTTCTGTTCACCTCCAAAAATTCAGGCCATCATATGCAGCCATTTATCACCTGGCTATTTTGTGGTTCTTCCAGGAGTGTGGTGATCAGTATCTATTCCATGATCCATTCACTGCTCATTTTATACATCTATGTTATTAAAAGAGCCCTGTCTCTTTGTATAGTTTTCCTTGATGATTCTATGTTTGAATTGATTCATCTGACCTTTGTGGATAGGCTGCTAAGCACTGAAGTGGTAGAAAGTGATAAGCTGATCAGTTTCTCAGTGCTGTTTGGGGAAAGATGTGGGAAATAACACCTTAGTGAACAAATTGAACTAACTCTCTGGTAAACGTGTTGTCCTAACATCCAGCTAGCATAATCAAGACAGTCTTAGAAAAGACTCAGCTTCCATCCTTAGTCTTTTTAATTTTCATAAGTATTATATTTGTTGCTGGAGCATCTTGGTCAAGGATGTCTTGCGATGTATTCAAGTTGATATTTATGAAATATCTAAAATTTGTCATAGTTTATGCAAGTAATTCAGTTCACTTTGAATTCTTTTTCTAAATAATGTTAAAAAAATCATTACATCCAGAATTAAGTAATCTCCCCCCCCAGCTTTATTTTATGCAGAACTGATTTTGTAAAATATAATTAATCTGAAATACACACTTAATGAACCAAGGATGCATATACAGTAATAAAAGTTTGTTTAATTAGTCCAGCAGAAGAAATCACTTAATTCAAGTAAATTCTGGTCTTATCTGATATTTAAAGTTATCTTTCTTTGTATGGTGCATTCTTATTTTATTTGTTTATTTGTTTTAGATAAAGAATCCTATTACCCATTAATAGATGTAAATTGGTGGGCAGATAATTCTATCATCCTGGCTCGCTGTTCTGGTGCTTTGACTGTGTCATCAGTCAAGACTTTAAGAAACTTGCTGGGAAAGTCATGTGAATGGTTTGAGATTTCTCCTCAGGTCACTTCAGCTCATGATGGAGGATTTCTAAGTCTGGAGGTGAGGAATGTGCACAAGCAGATACATTTTAGAATGCAATAGAACAGTTTGTCTTTGTATATGTAACCCTAAGGGTGGTGTGGTTACAGGGAAAAAAAAAGTCAATACTACTAATAGAAAAAGTGCTTCTTTAGATAGGTATTGCAGGGAAATTCTGAACTTGCTTCAACTTAACCGCTTCAATAAAAAATTGATTGTCAAATAGAATAGAAGCAAACCTCCTAGAAGTCTGAATGAGAGGAATCTTGCTGTAGGAAACAATTTGCATGAACATTTTTCACTGCTTTGTATGTTAGTGCATTTGAAGACTACTGAAAGCATCCGTCTACCATTTTCAAAACAGATGCCTCTTACATAGATATTACATTTTTTTTTTTAAAAAAAAGGAACACTTGTAAATTAAGGCAAAGCCATATAAGAGGTATAGTTTTTGCTCATCTTAGAGGTTACTTGTTCATCTCTAGCAGCATTCCAGAAAGGAGTAGAACATAATAAAGTTATAGAACTAGGAATTTTCTTTGAAATTAAGAAATTTATTCTTTCCTAAGGCTTACACTAAAATAGATCTTAAATATCTTAAACAAAAGTTCAAAATAATATTTATCAAAATATCTCAATACATCCCAAACCTTGCATTTTGGAAAGGATTGTTATTCTGGAAGTAACATACAGCCAGTGACTGGCTTATTACAGGCTGAGGATGTAGTTTGCATAGAAGAGAAAACCTTGCTTTGAATAGCTAACAGCTTACTGCTTCATACAGCAGTGTTTTCTATCTAACAGCTTACCAACATGTCTCCATTGTTCTGTCCTGTCTGTGGTGGTGGTGGTGTAGGACTTCTAGTGCAGTACTAAAAAGCCTTCACTCTTGCTTCAGTAGGTAAGGGGCAAAGCCTTGGCTCTAGGAGGCAGACGCAGACAAGATTTGTGGAGCATGTTAAGCAAACCGATAATTTGGTTTAAAGCAGACTGGGAAGAAGAATGTTGATTCTGAAATTTGAAGTACTGCAAATGATGTGCTTAATTCTCATCAATCTACTTGAAGTGTGCTAGGTAGATGCTTCATATTTGTATTTTCTGTGCAGTGTGAAATAAAACTTGTTCCAAAAAGATTACGCTTGGAGAGCAGGCCTGGTGATGAAGATGAGGGAGAAGATGACTCTGACTCAGAGGATGAAACTTCTGCTAAGGACAGATATTTCAGCTACCTAAAGCAGGGCCTGTACTTTGTGACAGAAATGGAACGATTTGCTCCTCCACGGAAACGTCCGCGTACTATTACAAAGAATTTCCGCCTTGTCAGCTTGAGATCCACAACCCCCGAGGAACTGTACCAGAGAAAAGTAAGTGTAGAAGTAAAGGTCATATCTCTCAAATAATTTTCTTTAGAAAGAGCTTCTTAATTTTCTTTTAATTGCTGTATTAACAGAAGGCTTTAGGCACATATTTCTTTCTAAAGGTCTCTTAGTTGACAGTGTACTGCATTACTAATTGAAGGGATCATTCTTTTAAACTAGCATTACAACAGAGATGATGTTGGCAGGTCACTGAGTAGACACTGTGCAGCACTAGCATGGCCAAACTTCTCCTATGTAAATGTAGTTTACTTGCACATTTTTTCAGGTATATGCACAAATTAGACCTGTTATTCACTCTTAGCAAACAGATACTTGTACGTTTTTAAGACTACTCCAGGCAGTACTTTGTCTTGACTGTTCCAGTTGTTCTGGTGGTAACACAACCCACTCTATAGCTGTTAACAGTTTCCAGGGAGTGCTGATGTCATACTGGTTACCTAAATGACTTCTTCCTTTTTCTTGAGGAAAAATATCTCTGATTTTCTACACAAGTCCATCAGATTTAGGTTTTACTCATCTCTTTATTGATCCATTCTCTTTCCTACCTGCTTAAGCATATTCACAGTAATTATTCTTCTACCTGTTCCCATACACAGAATTAATAATCAGTTGTTTAATATGGAAATCAGATTAATTTCATTTTCATGTGTTTGCTTTTTAGATTGATAATGAAGATTATGAGGAAGCCTTGTCTTTGGCCCAAACATATGGCCTTGATTCTGATCTTGTGTATCAAAGACAGTGGAGGAAGTCAGCTGTTAATGTTGCTTCAATTCAAGACTACTTGGTGTGTTTGTTTTTTGTGGCTTCTAGGCTTTCTTATCAGAATGCCTGTGTTACCTTTACAACATTTGAATTCTTAATTGTATTCTAAGTTATGCAACACAAATTCATGGCAATTTGGAGAACTGTCCTGGACGTTCCAGACCATGTAATGTGGAAGAAAGTTATCTTGTTAATTGAACTGAAGGCCTGATCCAGAGCCCTTGGATATTATTGGAAAGCAGATGGTCGCTTGGCAAATAATTAATAATGTGTGTGTTTGTTTGTTTTGTTTTCTTGTTGTTTGTTTGTTTGTTTTGTTTTTGTGGGTTTTTTTTGAAAGCAAAACTTTAAATGCAGCAGCCAAGTGCTGTCAAAGCTGCACGACCTAATGGTGCTATAGGATACAGTCCTCCAAGAGATCAAGAGAAATATCTGACTTGAAAAAAGTTAGATTATATTAATTGAATGTCAAAAATCAGATTTTTACAAGTAGCCATTCTATGTGTTCTCTGCAATATCAACTGAAGATCAGCAGATAAGGCCAATAATATTTTGTGATCTAGTGTGTCTTTTCTGTAACGGAATCATATTGACATGTGAAGATGTTGATACTGAAAATAACTCTAGTGCTATTGTGGAATACACTTGGTTTATAAAAACTTCATTTTAGCCCTAAGCCATTCAATTTTATTTAGTGCAAAGAGGGGTGATACTAATTAGGGAATATAAAGTTCTAAATCATTTGGCATTTCTGTGCCCTTTTCTGCCACTTGCTATGAGGGAATGATGTTTTTTGCATTCTCACTTATTTTATTGGGTCATATTGTCAGTCATCAGAATAACTTGCTATTTTCTGAAGTGGAAGAAACACATTAAAAGGTTTTGACATCTCTGGTTTCATTGCTGTGTATTAACGAATGTAACATTGTGTCTGTGCTCTTATTCTTGGACAGAGCAAAATTAAGAAGCGGGCATGGGTTCTTCATGAGTGCCTGGAAAGAGTTCCTGAGAATGTGGATGCTGCTAAGAAACTACTTCAGTATGGCTTGAAAGGCACAGATTTGGAAGCCCTTGTGGCCATAGGAAAAGGAGAAGATGGTGGCAGGTTTGGGAGGAGCATTTTGTTGTTGTTTTGTTTTAAAAAATGTCATATGAAGTTTTATTTTTTAAATAAAATTTTTTATCAATAGCTAATGAAAATGTTAAGATGCTTTTGCAGGACATAAAGAAAGGTAGTGTTTTGAATTAAACTATTCTAAGGATGTCCACAAGGTACTATTCTAATTATACCTTTGTAAAAGGTGAAATCACCGTTTATTATGTACTGCTTTTTCCCTTTTCTCTGGAAGCTCTTTGTTTTCCTCATCATATAGAACTTCTGATGTCACTATTTGTCTATGAGAGTCTGTGTCTGTTGCCTTTTCTGGAAGCAACAACTGTCCCTATAAATACATTTTGGTGTGTGTCTGAATTATTGTGATGATATTTTGTTGTTCGCTGGGGGAAAAGCAAAACAGGGTGGGTCAACGAGGCAATACATCTGGAGACAGTTATCTTCAGTATTTGGTTCCTGGTGATAGAAATGGGTGAGGCTGTTCTTTCATGTTGTAGTCATCTGTTACTGTTACATGCTGCCAATCCCAGTGCTACCTGTGGAATTGAGAAATTTACCAACCAGCATAGCTGTGTGGTTGGTGGTTTGGTTTTCTTGGTCTTTTGTAGGGAGGGAGAGGAAACAAGAGATAATGCTTTGTTTTGTTGTTTCTGCTGCTTTTTTTTTTTTTTTAAAGCTCATAATTATCTTTTTCAGCAGAAGTTTATATATTTAGTAAAGACATAAATGGAAAGCTGTGTTAGTATGTTTATTAAAAAATCTTTAGTCATATCTCTTTGTTGATTTTTTTTTTTTAATCAACATTGATTACATTGTTGATTTTGCCTTTCAGATTTATTTTACCAGGGGAAGTGGACATTGAAATTCCCTATGAAGACTTTTTGTCACCAGATGAAGAAATGGATACTAGAAAGGAAAAAGATGCCAAGAAACGTGAAGAGCTGCTATTATCAGTAAACTTCTCAAAGTAAGTGAAACATTAGGCCATGTTTTATTCAGAGTTACAGATTTTAATTTTTTTTAACTACACAGCTGCAAGAATAGAATTACACTCAAGCATGTTATTCCTAATAGGAAAGTGGCTTAAATTTTAATTGTCATTACATTGTGTCAATATTCTTGATTTACTTTATTTCTTCATGTATTCCAGTGTACAAAATAATTAAAATGTATAACCATTGTCTTCCTGTGCACATGATGTACAATATCAGTTGCAAGCATGAAAATTCCTATTTTCAACACAGGCTGACCCTGGAACAAAAAGAACTCTGCCGTAGCAGGCTGAAGCTGTTAAGTTACCTTGATCGCCTTGAAACCTATGAGGTGAGAAAACTTGGTAACTGGCTACAGTTGAGTTCTCATTGCACAGGTATTCCTGTAACTTTTTTGGCATATCATCGTGTAATTTTTTTGTTATACATTGTAGTATTAAAGTTTGTAGTCTTTTTGAAATGGTAGTCTCTCACTTGAGAAAAGCAAGCCATTTTCTGTTCAAGCTGCTGTTTCTTCTGGTTTAGTGTTGCAAATAGCTGGCTTCTAGTGTTGAAAGATATGGTTGGGTAGAAGCTTGCTTTGGACACAGTGTGTCTGCAGGGAATTGAGTTATACAACAACATGGTATGTGGATTTCATACAGGATTACTGTTATTTCACTCTGTCAGTCTAATTAGCAAGTTCTGTTTGGATTCTCTAATGAATCTTTTTCTTCCATGAGCTTACTGAAGTGAAAGTTTTTGCAATGTCAAACTATATTTGGCCTAGATTTTTAATTTTAGCCTTTCAGTTGGCACTAGTCATGTAATGACTTTTACCTCATCTCTTTGTAACTAATGTTGTCTAAACCCTAATTAAAGCAAGTCAGATAATTGTCTTAAGCTTATCAATCAAAAATGCAGCTGTTTTTTTTTCATACTGAAACAAAGAAAAACCAACAGCATGGATTTTCACATGTATCTCATACTTATTCAACCTAAACTAAAGAAACACTTAGGCTTTTTGGGGCTCTTGTAAATCTTGCATCAAACCCAGTCTTTTATAAGGTCCTTCTTTTGGTGTGTTCTTTTCCCCCCCTCCTCCATTTATTTATTTATTTATTTTAAAAGGAAATCCTTGGAGGGCCTCATGCAGCTGAACAGCATTATGATGGCGAATTCTTCAAGAAGTTCAGAAATCAGAATATTGTACTTTCAGCAAGAACTTATGCTCGGGTATTAATACTTATTTTGCTAGAATGTATTTTTGTTTTGGTATTGCTGTTTGCATTTAATTTTAATACCACCACCTCGCCCCCTCTTTGAACTTGTTTGAATTTCAGGGAATTTGAGAGGTAGGGGATATATGTATTTGATTGTAAATAAATAAATGTGGTGACCCTGATCTGATTTTCTTTATTGCTAAAAAAAATGTTACAATTAAATGTTTGTTGCATGACCTAAGTTTATATTTCTTGCTCATTTTCAATTTAAATTGCTCATAAACTAGTTCTCCAATTTAATGTTTTGCTCTTTAGGAAAGTAATGTCAGAGCCCTGGAGATTCTGTTCACTTTCCATGGATCAGATTTACTTCCACACAGACAGGCAATTCTCTCCAATTTTCCAGAGACCACGTCACCGCATGAATATGCTTTCTTGTTGCCTGAGGCTTGGTAAGGATACATCAATGTGTAGTAACTAAAAAAAGGAAGATATCTAGGTTATTACTTAAATTAGTTTCCATACTGGAAAATCTGCTGTTGGTTATTACCTCGAAACAAGATAGCAGCTTTGTTTTTCTGTACTTGACCAATCTTCATTTTCTGTTTTACATCATGCCATTCATGGAAGCTTTTTGATCTCTTTTGGTAAATATCAAGAAAGTAGGGACTTCAGATGTTCTTGCCTCCATTATGTCTAAGAGGAAACATGGCCTTTTCTGACTTGAAACTGCCCAGATTTTTACAGATGTAACCACAGTTCTATAATTGGTTTATAGTAACAGCCAGTGTTGGGAAATTAGTCATACAAATGTTTAGCTCCCTGTGAGCAATTACATTTAGAATCAGAATGGTTTGGATAGGAAAGTACCTTTTAAAGATAATCCAGTCTAACTGCCCTGCAGTAAGCAGGGACATCTTCAAGTAGATCAGGTTGCTCAGAGCCCTGTCCACCCTGGTCTTTAATGTTTCCAGGGATGGAGCATCTACCACCTCTATGGGCAACCAACCTGTGCCAGTGCTTCACCACCCTCATTGTAACAAATGTCTTCCTTATATCAGTCTAAATCTACCCTCATAGTTTAAAACCATTACCCCTTTTCTGCATTTGTTTTGAAATGTAATTTATCACATATGCAGTCAGTAGCTTCAAAATCATTAACCTTATTGTTACTGATTCTTATGCAGCTTGTTAAGGTAGAATTATGAAGAGCTTTAAATAAAGAATTTTCTAATCTTTCATTACAGTGTAAAATGTTACTTTACTGTCAGTTTTGTATAAATTTTCTAAGAGAGTCTTCATCAACATCATAATGATGTTCTGTCCATTACTTAAATTAATTTTTTGCTTCTAGAGTGTTTCTTTCAAACACTTCAATTATGAAATTAGTTTTGAAGCGTATTGTTCAGTGCCCATAAAGAACTGGGGAGATTTCATTATTTAATATTCTACAACAGGACTTTGAAGCATTACTTCAGAGGGATAGTTTTTGGAATAGCTAATAGATTTTTTTTTTTTTTTTTTTTTAATAGGCTTCCAACATTATAGTTCAGTGTTTCACTTCAGAGTTTTAACAGTCCCATTTGGATAATTTTCCATGTACAAGAGGTTTTTTTAAATTCATCAAGTTCTTTTTTTCTAGCTTATAACACTTAAACTGCTCAAAGAGGATAAAAGTGTTATTTTGTGATACCTAATACTTACCAGTACACTTTTTAATGTGTTGGTGGTATTAGGAACCACAGTTACTTACTTAGGGTGCGATAACACTTGTTTTATCATTTTCATGGCTGTTATCTTGAAGAAGAGAAACTATTGCAGTATTTATAAAATTGGTAAAATAACATTCCAATTTTTCCTCTTTTGTTTTGATAAGATTTATAATGTGAGAGGGAGGGAAGAAGTATCCTCTTAAAAGTGGCTGTGATATGTTGGTGTTCACAAAGAGGTTGCTTTTCTTTCTGAAGGCTGGTTTGTTCTTGTGTGGGGTTTTAAAATTAATTAATTATTGTGAGGTTGGTTGGCTTAAACTGAGCTAAGAGGCAGAATTACAGTTAAAATAAAACATTTCACTGCTGATCTAATAGTAAAATGTGAAGCTATGGGTTAAGGACTTAGTTTTTTCTGCTGTTGAAAAATGAAAGTGTATAGTTTGAACCTTTATTCCCATGGTACACAGAACTTTCTTGTGCTGGGAGAAGGGATGTGCAGGTTCACACCTTTTTTTTTCTTCAGGTTGCAGAACAGATAATGCTGTATGTCTTTTGAAATGTTTCTTTTTGGACAACTACAAAATGGGGATAACAGCAAATCCTTTACATACAAATCCCCTGTACTTATAAAAATACACTTTGTAGTTGATCTAACATTCCTCTAAAACTGTTTCCTTATTACAAAACTTAGTACTCAGTGTTGCTAAATACACTCCTTAAAACTCAATAGAAATAATTTTTTTTAATGAAAATGTTGCTGAAAATCATGTGCAACTTAAGTCTTCTTCATTACTACAAAGTAACTTTTTTTTTTTTGTAATTAAGTTAAAAAGGGGTTTGTGGTGGTTTTTTTTGTTTAGTTTGTTGTTGTTGTTGGTTGATTGGTTGGTTTGGTTTTGAAATGGGATGAGTCTGCCTCATGATGCAAATTGTCATCTTCTGGCAATTCTTGTTTCGTATGAGTCAAAATGAATCTTTGTGAATCAAAGAGAATTGAAGTTCTTGATGATTTTAAGTGAATGTATTGGGCCTTTTAGTTCTAGCATTTATTTTTTTTAACATGGATTATTACTATGAATAGAATTACTGGTATTCTCTATATATGTAACTGTTAGGAAGTCCAGGTTAAATGAGAATGCTGTCTAGTTTATTTCTTTATAGAGCAAAATATGTAGATATCATTTGCAGTGAATGAACTGATTGAACAAGATTATGATATAATTTACAAAAATATTTAATTCCCACATAATATTAAAAAAGTTTCAAGTACTGACTTAATTAAGAAATTTCTGAACAAACAGAAAACATTGCAAAAATATAAACCCTAGTGTTTTAGTTGTTAGTAAAGATGTCTGCAGCATTATGACTTAGTGTCTCTTGAGCTTATGCAGCTTGTAATTAAAGTGATCTTGGGATAAGGGGTGAGAATGATTCAATCTGTTTTCATGAGCTTTGACTCCAGACAAACTTTATAAAGAATTCTGAGTCAGGAAACAACTTAGTCTCCTTTTTCTTTTTAAAGTTCACACTGTTGCAGTTAGGATGTATGCTAGCCCGATTTTTCCACCTTGAGTTGTAAAAAAGGCAGACCTCTTTTGTGATTTCTATTAGCTCATTGTTTTTCTGAACATTCAAGGCCATAATTGTCTATACCAAGATATTTCAGTAGGGTAATTGGTTGTTTGTGGTGCTTATGATAAGACCACTAACATAGATCAACTGAATGATAGTGCTCATGTGAAGAGTGCAGTCTGGTTTGAAGAATGCCGTGTTCATGCCTTGTTGATGCCTTCACTGCTCAGCCTCCTGCAGCTCAGACCTCATGCTGAGCACTGTGCAACTGTGGAGGCAGAAAAGATTTCAGTGGAGTTAAAAATACTGTAGTTCATCTTCTAGATCTTCGTATATGGCCTTTTGCGTATAGGATGAGTACTGCTGAGAATTGACCATATTGTGTCTGTGTACATGGAGCACTTCAAATGATTAGAGGGTTGGCTCTCAGTTGGAGCTCCGAGGTGACACCTATCCTAATGGAAATACACCATGCTGCTTGTGTTCTCTTAGTTCCTCCATCTACAGGTGAATCTGTCTGAGGAAAAACTTTAGATTGTGTAAGAGGTGCTGCCTTTTTAGCACGTAGAACAGGTGAAGTGGGACAAATAGGCACCTCTTGCTGTTGCCAAGGCTAAAGCATTAAAATGCTTACTGTACGCCACCAGCAACATGAGCATGCATAGAAGTGCTACATCTGAAGAATCTCATTATCTATGAGAAATGTTTTTGTGAAGGCTCTGTTATAATTGTCATTTCCTTTTGTTTGGAGCCTCCAGTTCAGTGGCAAATAGTAAATTCTAAAACCTTTCTAGTGAAGGAAAGGTTTGTTTTGCTTGTGCATTCTACAGGCATAAAGCAATTGTTTTTCTTGTTACTGGCACCTGGTATTTATATTAGGATGACATTTAGAGGCCTATGTCACAAAAATTTTACTTATCAGTCAAGGAAGAGTTGTCATAATTAATGGAGAATAAAGGTAGAAGGGTTTTTTGTTTGTTTGTTTTCTGTCTTCTGGGCCAGGTTGTTAGGAAATAGTCTTTTTCTTTTATTTTTTTCTTATCCTTTTTACAACATTTAACTTTTATTTTGCATGATTACCACTCACATTTTAAATTCCCAGAAGTTGGGAAATTCAAATGCATGGTACCTTCAACAGCTGTAAGTCTGCTGTGTTGCATATAACATTAGCTGCAAAAATCTTTCCTTTAAGATAGCAATTTATGTTTCTGCTTCATTTTACTCCTTAACTTCCTCTAATACTGGTTTTTAGTCATGGCTTAAAGTGATTTTTTTACTGGGGAGTTGTGGATGACCACCCATTTGCCTGATAAACTGGAGTGTGAGTGGAAGCATCTTCTAAAAACTTCAGGAAGCTTTTAAAACCTGAAAATTTGCATGTAGTTTGCTCTTGTCCATAAATAGAATATACTACACAATTAAACTTAAGAGATTCATAAGCAGTTAACTTTGCGTTTCCGTAATGGAACCTTCTACTGAACTAGTTTTTTAGTTGTTTCCTGTGGCTCTGCAGTTTGATAAAGCTCTTATAGCTTCATCCCTTCTTCTGTGCGTGTAAATAGGTTTGATGACTGAACATCTGCAGAACTGTCTAATATATAGTTCTCGTTTTTTCATATTCTCTTCTGAAGCTCAGCTGCTTTTGCTTTTAGTGTAGCTCAGAAGTGTTTCTGTTAAAAGAATTAATCCCATGATTGGTTCTTTTTGTTTGTTGGAATTAATTTCTATAGTGCTACAGTGAGATAAATAAGAAGAGCGTAAGTTTTATATTTCCTTTGCACTAAGAGAAAGAAGAAGAACAGTTTAGAGGTGGAGAAATCAATGTAGTTAATATTATTTCAAGGATGTGTTTGAGGAGCAAAAAAAAATAAAATCTCAGATCTACTATGAAGTAGAAAAAATAACTTCTGAGGGAAAGATTAGCTTGTCATGATAGCACTTGTGTTTCTGTCTGGATTGACTCCTACTAGGAGCCATGAAGGTCCTTGTGGTCTATGTAAAAATTTAAGCAGTGATTTTGAGGAAGATAAAATCATCTCCAGACTGGCCTCTGTGGGAACTGGGAGGGAGCAGGAGCAGCTCACTGCGGCCAGAAAGCTGCCATGCAGGTGAGCTGGCAAAATTACTATAGGTATTATTTGTGAGGAGAGGAGTTTTTTGAAGAGGAGAATGAGAATTTGCAGCTATGAGGGAGCTGTGGAGAACATGAACCAAGGAAGGGGGGAAGTTTCACAGGAAATTTCAACTCTTATGCTGAAGCTAAGCTGTCATTCATAGGGACCTAGACAGGCTGGAGGAGTGGGTCAGCAAGAGCCTTGGGGAGTGCAAGAAGGACAAATGTAAAGTCCTGTTCCTGCAACTCAAGAAACTCTTGCAATGGCACAGGCTGGAGATTGACTGGAAAGCAGCTCTGCTGAAAAAGACCTGAAGGTCCTGGTGGGCACAAGCAAGATATGAGCCAATAGACAAGGCCAGCAGTATGCTGTCCTGCATGAAGAGAAGCACAGCCAGGAAACTGAGTAACCTGACTACCACACTTGTTCAAGCACATCTAGAATAGTGGCCCGCATTGTTCAGTATCTTTCATATATAGCTTTCTCACCTCTAGCAGATCATCCTTAGGTGTTTTACTTGAATGTGTTATGTTCAGAGCTATTCCAGAATGTAATACACAAGCTTTCAAGTGCAGAATTAGTGTTTATAACATTACATTCTTCAGACAGAGGCATGATTAAAAAAAAGAAAAAAGGTAGATTCATTCATCTACTCTGAAAATACTTTTAGAAAAAACTCTAAACTTAATCCTAAAAATGTCTGTCTGTTTCAACAAAAATATACTGTTTCATAAATGTGTTGTGGTGAATTGCCTTTGGCCTTAGAGTCTAGATTCAATGGGTACAAAGTTTACAAGGGCGGAGATTTAAAAAAATAAATTGAATCCTCAACTAGATGAGTCTTGGAGAAAGGCCTGCTCTATGAAATGCTTGAAGGAAGAAAAAAACCAACCCATACAGTTGCCATTGGTAATAGAAAGAATTGGACTGTGACCTTAAAACTGAATTAGACCTTCCTCTTTTGAAAGCCTGTCCTTGGAGAGAAAACTAATCTGCAGGTTTGAATAAACGCAGTTGGTAGGATACAGAAACTACAATAGCATAGACCTCTTTTGTCAAAGGCAGGAATGGGAAGAATTGCCAAGCCAACGTAAACAATAGAGTGAAAAGAGCAATACAGGGGAAGTCGGCTCTTTTTGAAGAAATAGAGTTGAATACCTTCATAATCTGTCAATTTACTGGGCTCCAATCATATTTATTCTACTCTTGAAAAGAAGAGCGAAGGGTAAGGGGGGGTGGAAACAGTGGCTTAGGAAAAAAAAATAAAATATGATTGCCACGACAATATTTCTGTCTATTTATGGTATGGCATGGGAGATAGTTTCTTTTAATTGGAAAAAGATGGTCACATGCCCTAGCAAATACAGTGATCTGTCCACATAGATGGAATTTCAGGTGAGTGCTCATCACAGAGTAATGCAAACTTAACCTGCACGTCTCTTACCGCTGTGGGTTTCTAGAACAAACTGCAAAGTTGCACAGCATAAGTGGGCTGGTGAATTCTGGATGCAGCAGCACATAGTGTATGTTGCACATACTGCCAGCTACCTGTGCACGTTAAAGTCACCACTTCTAGCTCAAGGTAGTTATGTGCTGTATGCAGGGTGTATGCATCTGTTCTGATGTGCTCCAGTTCAACTGGATTTGCTGCACATGTGTTGTAAAACATAAAAGGCATGGTAGAAAAATGGAACCCCTAACTCTTTCCATATGTGTGCATGTCTGTATCTCCTCTGTTTCATCTGCATTTATGTGTTTGCTTTTGCAGATTTCAAACTGTGTTTTGATGCCTGAAATCTTTCTCAGCTGACTTGCTTATATTTTAACAGCTACTGTTCTGAAGTTTTGGTGCTCTCTGTTTCTGCATGAGTCACTGGAATTACTGATAATGGAAATCCGAGAAGAAAAATATCTGTGCTAAAACGTAATTATAAGTTAAGAAAACCCTGTGATAAATGTTGAGAGGAATGCAGTGTTTCAATAATTTCTTTGCCTTTGTAAAGATCAGGGATCTCCCGTACTTTGCTAGTGTTAAGACTGGTTTATTCCGGTCCTTATATCCGAATCCAAATATGAAAAACTTTTCTGAACTCTTAAGAGTGAAACGGTAGAGTAAGGACAGTTGGATGCAGTCCTGTAATGGGCAGGAGGGAGTTAGGATTTTTTTTAGCATTGTTGAGATAGTGAATGTAGTTAGCAGTCAGCTCTGAGTGATGTGTTTTTTGCTGTTTTCGTTTGGTTTTTCTTTTGTGAACTTAGCTCAGCCAGACCCATATCTGTTAAGACTGACTTTCTGTAATTGCTGATTTCTACTAAGATGAGATTTTGCTGTCGTATCTTTTATTTTTTAATATTGTTTTCTTTAAACATTCAGAGGAGATAGTAACTAAGTGCTACTTGACTCTGGGTGACAGCAATAAAAAAATCAAGAAGTCCTCTCTCAACTTATTCTTATGGTGAACCTGCTTACTTTTAAATTGGGAAATCAATCTAGAGAAGAAAATCCTTTAATAAGAATTTTCCATGGTTTATCTGTACACCTGAATTGAGGTATTTAACTTTTTCTGCTGTGGGAAAGGAAAAAGGATAGACATTTTGCAGTCAAGATTGCACTGCATGACCATTCTTTCTCATAAACTGAGAAGTCATCTTCTCTTTAATATTTCACAGTGAGGTCTGTTGATAAGCTTTTAGGTAAAACTTTTGAAGTATGCTTATAGTACTTCTTGAATTGATATGTCTGGACAGCTGTAGGTTTCATTTCTGCAAAACTTTGTGCTGAAATGTGAGCTTGGTCTTGGTAGATTTGACCAGAAGGCAAATGACCAGCAGCAGTTGCCAAGGGGAAAAAACATAGATACAGGCAAGCACATTAGAACTTTTATCTGTGTCTATAGTGTTAATATGTGTTAATATATTTCTGAACTAGATGTTTTAATAAGTTTTCATGACACTTTATTCCAAGATTTTTTGGTTTTGTTTTTGAACCTAAATACATGGTGTTTTATCTTGTCATGTAGCAAGTAGTTAACAGCTTAGCTGCACATGATGTAAAACAGTATCTGCTGTTTATTTTAGAAACCTAGAAATGGCTGGGTCGGAAGGGACCTCTAGAGGTCATCTAGTCCAACCCCTCTGCTGAGAGCAGGGACATCCTCAACTAGAGCAGGTTGCTCAGAGCTCTGTCAAGCCCCACCTTGAATGTCACCAGGGATGGGGCCTCAACCACCTCCCTGGGCAACCTGTTCCAGTGCTCCACCACTCTCATGGTAAAGAACGACTTCCTTACATCCAATCTAAATCCACTCTTTTCTAGTTTAAAGCCTTTACCCCTCGTCCTTTCACTACAGGCTTCTGTAAACAGGCCCTCTCCAGTCTTTTTATAAGCTCCCTTCAGGTACTGGAAGGTGACTACTAGGTCTCCCCTGAGCCTTCTCTTCTCAAGGCTGAACAATCCAGCTCCAACCTCCTCCTCATCTTCATGGCCCTTCTCTGGACCTGCTTCATCAGGTCCATGTCCTTCCTGTGCTGAGGGCTCCAGAGCTGAACACAGTATTCCAGGTGAGGTCTCACCAGAGCAGAGAAGTAGAATCACCTCTCTCAATCTGCTGGCCACACTTCTTTTGATGCTGCCCAGGATGAGATTGGCCTTCTGGGCTGTAAGCACACACTGGCTGCTCATGTACAGCTTCTCATCTACCAGCACCCCCAAGTCCTTTTCTTCAGGGCTGCTCTCTACTGGCTCTTCCCCAGCCTGTATTGATAGTGGGGATTGTTCTGGCCCAGGTGCAGGACCCTGCGCTTGCTCTTGTTGAACCTCATGAGGTTCACCTGGGCCCACCTCTCCAGCTTGCCCAGGTCCCTCTGGATGACATCCC
>JANHFX010028772.1:42367-52995 GCA_027560015.1 Chloroceryle amazona
AGGCTGTAGGGAGAGGGGTCCTAGCTTCCCGTACATCGCGATATCTTCCGGCCGCCAGGCCCTAGCCAGCAACACTATGTAGATGATTGATGCCTTGGCTTACCCTAAATATTTAAAATAGAGGCATTTCTTAATATTTCTAGCCTTTCCTTTTTATTCTAACAATTTTCTGTTTCGTTGATACTGTTGTTATGTGCTAATCTAAATGAGTTTTCCTTTTCCCTTAAGGAACTTACTAAAAACAATAAACAAACCAAATAAAAACCAAACCAGAATTCTGTAACCAAACTAAATTTTGTGGTTTATGCCCAGCCAGCAACTAAGCACCATGTGGCCTCTTGCTCACTCCTCCCCCCCCAGCCCCATTGAGATATGAAGGAGATGGAGGGGGGAAATGGTAAAGCCCTGTGGGATGGTATAAGGAGAGTTTAGTAGAACAACATGAAGAAGAAACAACAGTGCAAACAAGATTACTAATAAAATAACATAGAAAATGAGTGATATATGCCAACAACTCACCACCCAGAACATCCAACCACCCTGCCTGGCAGCTCACTTCCCCTGGCCATCTTCCCCCCCTTATACAGTGGGCTTGATGTCAGTATGGTATAGGATATCCCATCGGCTGGTTTGGTTGGATATGTTGGCGGTGGCTCCTCCTAGCTTCTTGTGAAAATTAACCTTATCTTAGCCAAACCCAGGACAGAAAAATACTCATGTATTAACTGTAAGAGAAGACATGTCTTTATAAACTACTACTTTCATTTAGGCATAAGTACACTTATTTGCTAATTACAAGAAAAAGAATTAAATTACTTTTCTTCCCCTCAAAATACAAAGTCATCTTGACCCATCATGCTATGTACATACATGCTACCAGGTTTTTTTTTGGACTATAGTAATACAGTCAAACTGTAATTAATTCTCCCTTTTCAAATTAATGTTTCCTTCAAGAAAATATTGTTAGTGTAAAGTTTTATGGATTGGTAAAACATACTTTCCTTTAGGGATTAAAAGAACAATTTTTTTGCAGTTTGGCTTGAGTGACAGTTATATTCTCCATAACTAGAAAATAACTGGAAAAGCATTGATTTTCCCCCCCAGCCTCCCATCACTCGCAGCTTGTTCCTCTCTCCCAACCCAAATGCACACAGACATAAATATATGATGAAATTTTTTTTGTCTTTGTTTTTGTGCGATTTTGTTGTTTGCTTTTTTACTAACAGCATTATTGTCTTAGGGCAGAGTTGGAAGACAGTCCCTTGTACAATATTAATTGTATAGTACTAGCTCTGTTTCTACCTTTTTATTGAAAACTTACAGTTTATTGACTGTAATTACTGCTTATGAGCACTTTAGGTAAATAACTTGCTTTGTAGACATAAAAGGCCCAAGAGTCACTAGCTTTTTTAAACTTATATTTGGTTTAAAATATGTGGATATTTATATGAATGTAATTTATGATGATTATTATTTTAAAATCAACTGAGCCATTTTACATTTTGGACAAAAGGGCTGCTAGATACACAGATACTGTGCTGAAGTTGCAATCACACTGAAGCAGGTGCATATGCTGTTGTAATATCCAAACTGCAACTCATTTTTCTCTGTATCCATACAGTTGCCACAGTTAATCTATTAGCTATGTACTTGTATGGAGAGAGGATACCTTACCAGTGGGATTTCCCCTGTACATGGGAGAGAAGTCCTCCCCTGCGCTAAGCTAGGAGGCAGAGAGATTGTTTGTTTGTGCAGGAGTTGGTGCAGAGAGGCTTCATTTCGGAGCAGCATGAAAAATTGCATGGCTATTTGGAAGGGACATTTTGGTTCAGTAGTCAAATCCTTTTCTGTTGCCTGTGGCACTGCACTGTTCATTAAGTATTTGTGTTAACTGTACGATTTTTTTTTTATATAAAATCACACTGTACTACAATGCAAGTTATATTAAAAAAGATCCAAAAGCTGATTATGTAAATAAAATATTCATAAATATCTGAAATTTTGAAAAGTTTATTTTAGATAACATTATTAATAATTGTACGCAGTAATTAATCTTCAGAGCAATTTTGTCGTCTTTAATTTTTAAATAATCTTTGTTTTTACTTGCTGAACCTCGTTGAGGAAAGTGAATTTGTGACAATGACTCTAACATTTCACTGCAGTTAACTTTCTACAGAACTTTGCTTTTATCTTCTAGTACATGGCAAGCCCAGAATGCAATCGTCATATGAGAAATATTTAGCTAAAAAGTTAATGTGTTTAAGTACATGTCTTCAGTGTCTTTCTTTAAATTCATTGCAGGTCTATATTCAAGAGGGTTTAGGTGATGTTCTTATCACAATTAAGTGAAGGTGATTATAACAATTCATGAATAGAATTGTATTAAAATGTTTAGCCAGCCCTAACAGAGATACAATGTCACACACTTAAAATGTGTTACAGGTCTAGTGAGGATTTTGACATTTCATAAGCACAGTAAATAACTGACATGTTTTGCTTTAATTTTGTAACTCCCCGGTGATTTTTTTTTTTTTTCCACAAATTTAACTGAATTCTATCAACAATTTCCAGAAAAAGGTTTCCTTCCTATTTTTAGGTGCTGTCTACAACTTATTGTAGACTGTCCAAGTGCTATTCAGGAGGAGCTAGATCTCATTCGTGCTCTTGGCTACCTTGAAGAATTTGGTGTGAAAATATTACCACTACAAGGTACAGCATATTTTTTTATTCTTTATATGATTAATTAACTCACAGGCATAAATATGCATGACAAATAGTTTACTATTGTGTGAGTGTTCAATGAGAAAACTGAAGTCTCCCTCTTTGCCTCCAAAAAGCTTGTTTTGGAGCTCTGATTCCAGTTGTATTGAAAGTTGTTGGACAGAAGTTGGAAAAAAAGGATGATTATGAACAATGAGATAAAAGCGAAAATGGAATATATTGCAATACATTTTATTGCTTATAGATTATGCCCAACTAACAAAGTTCATTGCTTTACGTGGTGGGTTTACCCTGGCTGGATGCCAAGTGCACACCAAAGCTGCTCTATCATTCCCCAATTCAGCTGGACAGGGGGCTCATGGGTTGAGGTAAGGGCAGAAGAGTCATGTGCCAATTACTGTTGTAGGCAAAACAGATTCCACTTGGGGAATTAGTTAAAGTTATTGCCAATCAAATTAGAGCAGGACACGGAAAAATAAAAATTAAATCTTAAAAACCCCAAACCATCTGCTCTTCTTCCTGGGCTCAACTGCACTCCCAGTTTCTCTACCTCCCCTCTGAGTGGCACAGGGGGACAAGGAATGGAGTCTGGGACCAATTCATCATACCCTTGCCATGCAAACCAAGTACACTTTATTAACAAAAAAACCCCACTTTTCTAAGTGAATGAAATGCAAGAAAGCTCGTCTGTCTGGCTTTTGGTGAAGCTTGAACATATGGTATGTGGGCAACTATGTGAAACAAGATGAACACTGGTATTGAAAGCACTCTAAAAGAACTGGCTGAGAGGAGCAATGAGTACTAATAGAACATGATAATGGTAGTTTTTTACTTCCAGTATTGTTCAGGGAATACTGGGATTTATGGAAAGCACTTGTGGGTCTACTGAGAACATACATCCTTAGTGGTTATTGTTACTTTACTTTGGTGTTTTCTTTTCATATGCTTTTCTTCCTAAGTATTCCTTCAAAGTGAGCCAGAGGTCTATATGATACTTTCAGAAATCTTCCAGTTTCTAGTAAGCAAAAGTTTGGTTTCTAGATCTTGTAATTTTACACTCTTGACTTCAGAGCAGAAGTATTTTTTTTTTAGTCAGTTTTTTCGGCCTGTAAAAAATTATGTACGTATTTTCTTCATCTTCTTTGGTGTGGATGTGAAGGTAGCATTTAAAAAAAAGTGGCAACATAATATTGTGTTAATGGTATGTGCAATAAAACTGATCTAGATTAATTAGAATATGCAAAATCTTGCCTGTAATTTCATTAATGATTCTGACATCCTTTCTTCAGTATCTTTAATGTAAATCAAATTCATCTAATAAGATTAAAATTATGTTTTAAAGCTTTAATGAAAGCCTTTAAATGGTCAGTTACTTTGATAGACTGTCATGAGAGGAACATTAAGGATCAGTTATTCCCATAGTAAGAATTAGTAATAGACTTTTATTTGCCCTTTTATATTTAGTTTTCTGTAGAGCTTCCTCCTTCACTTACATTTTTAGCAAACGCAGCAGTTAAGGTTGTGAACTACTGTTATGATGTATTTTAATAAAATCTGATTTGGAGACCTCTATTAACATAAAAGGTGAAGAAAAGTCTATCTTTAATGAAAGTGTTTGACCCATGGTATTATTTCAGATTAATTTTAGCTGTTAGATATTTTTAAAAAATCCTCCTTATGCAGTCAGTGAATGAAAATGTTTTACTGCTGTATGCTAGTGTGTCTGATAGAATACTAAAAATGAAACTAAAAGTATAACCTTTTCCTGCTCCTCTGCTCTTAATTTATTTTAGTTTAATTTGATTTCAAAAAACTTACTAATAGAATTTTCATTATGTGAGAACCTCTTCATTATTCTTGGGAGGCTTAATACCATGTTTTAAGCCCAATACGCTAAGGCAGAGTTTATCCCTCATGCAGACATTAATATGTTGCTGAAGTTGCATGGTATGAAAACGTTACCTTTTTAAAGCAGCAGCCTGAAGTTAACCACCCACTAACTAGCTAAAAAGAGCTCTGAAATGAATTCGTGATACTAATTATACAATTAAGGTAATAGCTTAATTTTTTGTAACACGTGTTTTTTTTGAAAAACAGTACTAATTATAAACTTCTCTGAATATGATTGATACAACCTGGTGATTTGCAGCCTATCCCTCCACTTCCTCAGATAATGTTTATATAAATTAAAGCAGCCTGAAGATTTTGCCTATGACGTATCTTTCAGTCTGTGTGATGTATCTTGTTCCCCATAAAATATAATGTAGCATGAAATATTACTTATTTATGACATTCTGCATGAATGTTACTGTCAGTTTAGCAGTCCTTCTGAGAATGTTGTGAAAATGATGTTTTAAAAAAAAAAAAAAAAAAAAATCTGTAAAGGCCTATGATTAGTCATATAAAATTGAAAATGTTGAATCTGAAAACCTGAAACAAAAGTTTTCTTGCAGGTCAGTCTTCCAGTTCTTCCTCTGTTCCCAGCCTGATTTACTTGAGATTGGGGCTGGATATATTGCAGTGTTATTTTAACTTTATAGGTATAATTGAGCATCTGCATGCAGGTAACTTTGGGATGGTTTTCAAATTGTGTTTGCATTCCTGTACTCCCTAGCACTCTTTCTGCACCTACATAGTTTAACCAGCAATACAGCATTGGGGTTCATTTGGACAGTCTCTAACACCAGTTTTTCTTTCAACAGTGCGTTTATGTTCAGATAGACTAAGTCTCATCAAGGACTGTCTCACTCAGATGTCAACAAACTATAAACAATCTGCGAAGCTCCTGGGACTGGCAAATTTGCTAAGGGTTGCAGGTGAGCTGTGTTATTAAGACACTGAATTGCAATGCAATATGCATTTGTGTTATGCTTTAGGATGTTTGAGCTGATCAGTAGAATGTGGTCAAGGATATCACTAAAAAATCATCTGCAAGAGTGAGGGAGAAATAAAATATTTTACATGAATGAAATATTTTATCTGTAAAACAGCTGATACTGTTAGCTGTTCTGTCATTCCACTAATACCTAAGATAAAAACAGCCTTGTCTATTCTGGATTTTGAGTGTAAGTTCGTTTCACATTTGAAGAGTTGTGGCTGAGACTATTTTGTCTTACAGTTAATTGGTAATACTAAAATTCCAGTAAATCTTACGGTCTCTGTCAAATAAGGTAATTAGATTTAATAGTAGTGCTGGGGAGGGAGTAATCTGTAATGCATAAACTTCAACTGTTATGTGAAACATAGATGGAAGTCTGTTTCCTTTGTGAACTAAAAAGAACAAGTTAGTTTGAGAATACATTTGAATAGCTGATCATCTTCAAGGATTGAATCCTGAGGACATTAGATTGTTTTGGTTTGTTGTTTTTATTATTGTTGGTTTGGTTGTTTTTTCTTTTCTGTGTGTCTTTTTGTTGTGTTTTGTATTTTGTTGTTTTGGTTTTTTTAGATAGCCCACCTAATGTGTCTGGCAGACGGTTTGACTTCTGAAAAAATCATTGCATCTGCAAAGATAACAGTGCTATATTTTTATGATATAGAAATAGAATATAGAAATTAATATTTTGTGCAGTGTGGTATTCAGTGCATTCCAGTTTTGTCACTGATGTGTGCCTAGATAATTCCTTTCTCTAAATTTGTAAAATTATTTAAGAAGTTTTTTCTTATATTTTCAGGAAGCTTAGTATTGGCAATTTTTTCGTAGTATTATATGTAGGGAGTGAGATATAGGGGTTTGGGTGAGGTTATGAATAGAAGTACAAAAGTGAGGTGGTTGACCTCATGAGATGCCTAGGTCCTAAGGAATGGAATTGCTGAAAATGTCATGACTCTGGTAAGCTCAGTGCTTCTGTTACGTAGTGCTGCTGCCTGAAAGATGGTAGAGGGGAGGGGGTGATGCCATGTTGGGTAGCTGGATCTAACCTATGTATTCATTTTACATGTAATCTCCCGTTTTGTAGAGAAACTAGAATGACAGTCATTACTTCTCTTATTTTCTTCTCTTGCAAGACTTTTGGGGAAAAAAATAAATAAATCTCTGTATTGGTTCATATGACAAGATTGCTGTATAGCTCTTTCTCTGCTTCCTCCCACATCAGATTTAAATCTGACTGTTTTTTCTTAATATTCTGGATTTTTTAGGCTAATGCTGCTGATTTTAGTTTTACCTTCTTTTTGAATCTAAATGATTCTCTTTGCCTGAGAGAAGGAAAAGCAAAATCCACAATGATTCTATGAAGTTTAAAAACATGAAGTAATTTGTTTTCCAGTAGTGTCATCCTAGTGCATTATTTGTGGGTCAGCATCTATAGTGCCCTGTTACGTACCTTTGAACAGGAAACAAACTCGGGGTCCCCATCTTGAGAGACTGAAAGATGAGAGGCAATGTATATTAGGTAGAGAATTCGGGGAATTCATATAGAGCTACTTGATACAGTGATGTCTGTGTGCTAGTGTTATAATCACAGTGGAACTTACTGAGACATTACTGAAAAGACAGATTTAGTTTTTTGAAAGACATTTAAAGCCGGATGATGAAATGGCCTCCTGATTTTCTTTTCCATGTGGTTACTGGGCTGGAGAAAACCAGAAGATGAACGTGCTTGGTGGTTAACTTTTAAGCAGGTGAATAGTTTAAAAACTACTACTTATGCTACAAATCACATATTTATTCTAAGAGTGTTGAGCACTCAAACTTTTCATGGTTAAGCATTGGGAATTATACTGATGTTTATTCCTGTGATAGTATGGAATTGTAATAGTAAATGTCTAATTCAAGAATGAATATTGGTAAGGAATACACTACTTGGACACTTGCTTTTCTTGTCTCATGCTAAATAAGTAACATGGTCACTTTTGAAATTATCTTTTCATTAGCAAGAAAACATTTACAGTAATGACTTTTTTCTGGTGGATATGTTTTTTATTTTTTCTAAGTAGATTTAACTTTTGTGAATAAAAAGCATTTCACTGTCACTGAGGGATGAGCAGTCATAATGCTTTTAGAGAAACAGTATTTTCTGTACAAGATATTAATTTATAAGCAAGATATGAATTCAGTATCTTGTGAATTTTATCTAAGCTTATTTATGGTAGAAGATGGGCTATGGAAAACAGGTTTCTTTCATTTTAAGAAACTTAAGTATTTCTTTAATCTATTTTGTTTTTTCTGGACTTGGAAACTATAAAGAGCATACCACTGTTACCATAGATTGTTTGATCTATTTATTTATTTATTTATTACTGTGCCTGACATTCCATCCCATCCAGGTACTTCCAGTGAGTGGTGCAATAGGTAACCTTACATTGAATTTAAAGTTGTGTATGATTTTGCTAGGTAGGTTAATAATACCTTTAAAAACAGATTTTAAGTGGAATGCTGGTATAATTTTAATCATAGTTTGAAAATGAAGAGTCTCATGAAATTTAATAGTAAGTATAGAAAAAAAACAATTTTAAGGCAAGAGATGGAATCATATTTAGAATCGCATAATATGCAATATCCAATGCAATAGAATGCATTGGACTGGAAGAGACCTTTAAAGGTCATCTAGTCCAACCCTCATGCAGTGAGCAGAGACATCTTTAAGTAGATCAGGTTGCTTAGAGCCCCATCAAGCCACACCTTGAATGTCTCCAGGGATAGGGCCACCACTACCTCCCTGGGCAACCCGTTCCAGTGTTTCATCACCCTCATAGTAAAGATCTTCCTAATGTCCAATCTAAAGCTACCCTTCTCTAATTTAAAACCATTGCCTCTCATCTTATTACTACATGGCCTTGCAAACAGTCCTTCCCCAGCTTTCCTGTTAGGCCCCTTTCAGCCTGCTCTTCCCCAGGGTGAAAAAGCCCTGCTCCCTCATCCTGTCCTTAAAGGAGAGGTGCACCAGCCTTCTGATCATTTTTATGGTCCTCCTCTTGACCTGCTCCATCAGGGCCAAAACCTTCTTTTGTTGAGCACTCAAGTCCATCTCCACAGGGCTATTTTCTGTCCCATCATCATGTGTTGATAATGAGGATTGTCCTGACACAGGTGCAGGACCTCGTCTCTTTCCATTATCTTTTGACTTGTAAGTCAAGTTACTGAGTTACAATTAATTATTAATATGATGAAAAGTTTTTTTTGGACTCGCTATCCCTATGAATTATAACAAATGCTAATGTTATTCCACAAATTAGTTTGTAGACAAAAGGGCAGCTCACACTTACAGATTTTAAGAGTCAAGAATTAGTATATTTTATTGTTAATTGAATATTAAAAAAGGAAATTCTGTCTTGCAGTGTTAGCCCAGATAGTCTTTGTTAGCAAACTTAAAACTACTGGGAAAGGGTAACTTGATTTCTAGCAGCTTATTATGAAAGGTACTGGCTTTATGGAGATATATTAGGATACTGGATCTTGGAAAAAAAAATAATCTAGGAATTGAACTTTATGGACTTGCTTAATGAAGAATTAGATAAAGTACTGCTGGATGAAAGAAGTGCTTTTCTTCCCTAATTGGTTTTCACTGCTTAGACAATTATCTTGATTTATGAGTCACCTTTGCTGTGAAAGAAGTTCTGATTTAGTCTTGTGGAACATACCAGAATTGGTTATGTGTCCTCAGATTTGCAGTCTCTTCCATTCCCGGTCCACTGTGTGTACCCACCAGTAGAGTGCTTTCTTGTGCATTATCTGCTAACTGGAGGAATTTATTTCACCATTTCCCACTTTGCTCCCCCTGCCACCCCAACCCATATGATTACCGTTTGCTACATCTAACACATACATATAAAATTTATATATAGGTATGGAATATATAGAGTATATAGTATATGCTAGGTTATATATGATATATAGCCTATAAAACACTAGGAGCATATTTATTTTAATTTCAATTCTAAAAGAATGCTTTTGATGTGCGTACAAGGTAGAGTGCACATGGTCATCAAGATGCTTCAGGAGCTCTGTTCTCTGAATGCAGTTTGTTTAGAGAGCAGCACTGAAAGTGGGTAATGGAATTTATATTCATCCTTATCAAAGCTAAAATATTGCTTAGGTAATGATATATCAGCTAGCTTCTTAATTGCTTTAAGGTATTTGATTAATGACAGTAAATTCTACTTAAGTCTCATGTCACTACCTCTGTAAAGTACGCACACGAGTGTTATCTTAATTTCACAGATGGGCAAAGTGAGTGAGAGAGAATGTGCTCAGCATGACAGTGAGAAAATCTGTACCTGCTCTGGGAGCTGGAGCTGTTCAATGTCTTGCAATCTGCACTCAGTCCTCACTCCCTGTTAAGAAAGGGTGTGAAAGAATTCACTTTATGCAGTTACTTGCTTACAAAATAGAGGAGCAAAAAAAATTTAAAAAATAAATGCTTGTGTATCAGAAAGTAAGAGCATCTCTACTGCTACAGTATATCAAAAAGACCTAACAGACATTTCTTTTTATTTCCTGAGTGAGGCTCTCTAGAAATGTTTTCTGTTCATTAATCTCTTTTCTCACAGCTTTCTGTGTTAATTTATTCTAGTATCTGTAAGCTAATTCTATTAACTTTAAGCATTGCTCGCGTTCCTAAGTCAAAGCTTATTTTTGAAATCTGCTTTTTCTCAGCACTGACTTCTTGCTTAACACAAGCGGAGGCAGTCATACTGATAGTTTCTGATCTGAATGTAGGTGACAAGGAATTTCTGGAGTATATATATAATTTTGATACCATTTGACTTTCAAGTTTTTATGACATGGTTTAACTCAATTTTTCATCTAGTGTCAAACAGCATACATCTTACCCAAACTGTGTTTTTGTGTGTGGTGGGTGTGTTTTTGTGTGTGGTGGGTGTGTTTTTGTGTGTGGTGGGTGTGTGGGTGTGTGTGTGGTGGGTGTGTGGGTGTGTGTGTGGTGGGTGTGTGGGTGTGTGTGTGG
>JANHFX010028772.1:53095-113420 GCA_027560015.1 Chloroceryle amazona
AATTTATATGACACAAATTTGATCCAAACTTCCAAAAAAGCATTTGAATATTATTTTTTCAATTAAAAATTATTTAATATTATTTCTGATCTATATTTTTTTCCCCACATTTATGATAGAATCATAGAATCTTTTAGATGGGAAAAGATATTTAGGAACATTGAGTCCAGCCATCAACCCATAGCTGCCTAAACCCACACTGTACCATGTCCCTAAGCACTTTAAAATACCTCCAGGGATGGTGACTCCACCACATTTCTGGGCAGCCTTTTTCAGTACTTTACAATCCTGTCAGTGAAGAATTTTTTTCTAATATCCAACCTAAACCTCCCCTGGTACAGCTTCAGGCCATTTCTTCCCATCCTATCACTTCTTACTTGGGAAAAGAGACTAACACCCACTTTGTTACAACCTCCTTTCACATATGATGGCATGCCTGTTTGGACAAGTTTCTCTCTGAATGCTAAATGTCATAACAAAAAAAGGTAGGAAGCACTTCAGAGAATTGTCTTAATGGGTGAAGTAATCTTTAGAATATAAATACATTTTCCTTATGACGTAAGGAGGAAATAGTCTGAAAAAGCTGAACTCACACAAGTTTTCACAGATAATAAAAAGGAAACAAAAACTAAGGTATCCTTTCCACTTTCTGAACTTGCTTTGTTTTAGAGCCTGGATGCCAGATGTTAACACTTAATGCAGAATGACCGTGTAATATAAGGTCAGCATTTTAATAGTTTTTCTCATTCAGCCTTTTTTGGTTGTAAATCTTGTCTGTCTGTCAAAATGGAAAGTGGAACAACTTAGAATTTAAAACTTTCACTTTTATAAGACCTTATTATTAAAAATACCCTTCAAATGAGGTCACACAGCTGAAACAATGGATGTTTTCATGTTTGAATAGAAGAACAAAATTGCAGCTGGTAATATTTTGATTTACTGCACTGCTGAGGCAATGCATGAAGTAGGTCTCGAGCTATACATTGCAGGGGATTCACTAGTCACGTTAGAGCTGATGGTTCTTCTGTGATATAATTGCATGTGTCAAGATAATGGAAGTTTAAATAAGTGAACAATGCAGATAAGATAAGAAAGTCCAGCCACAGACTGGAAATAAAATGATCCTTGTGTTTTATGCTTGTGCTTTTGTAAAATGTGCAGAGATGTATCCTACTGCATCAATACCAATTAGCTAAAACACTGGGGATGTGGGACTTGTCAGCATAAAGCTGCTCAAGGACAGTTAAAAACTGTTCCTTGCTCCAGGTGTTCCTCCTCTTCTCTCTAGTCCTATTGATTTTTAAGTAGTAATAAAGTGCGTATTTTGTCTAGCTGAAATATGAGGGATAATAGTTTGATTATTTCTTTTGCCTTTTATTTGTATTTGCTATTTAGTCAAATCTCTCTAAGCAGTTAAGCTGTCAAGGTTCAGAGGGCATCAGAAGGTGAAGTGGCAATTACAAATCTCTTGCTTATAGAAATGACAGTTCACATTTAGTTTGTGTAGATAGAAGCACCTTTTATTCATCTGTAACTGCTTTTGCCCAGACGAGAAGTTCCCAGGTTCCAAAGGGCAAAATTTTTGCAACAGAATAGCCTTGAACATGATTAACTTGCAACATTGTGTGTTGGCAGTATATGGAGCAAGAGGCCAAAATAGAAAATGATGGGAAGCCAACCTGCTCTTCCAGCTGAGTTAGTCAAGACGTGCTGGGATTAGGGCAGCCTTGATTGAGTTCTGTAATTACGGTAACTTTACTTCCCTGAATGTCATTCTAGCACAACTTTGTTTTGAGAAAGCTTAAAAAGTTTATTTTGCCTGTGGTTATGGATCTACCAAGTAGAGTTAAAAATAACAGCTGTGCAATTTAAAAACATGTACTCATTTAAATGTTTTTTGGAACCAGATCTGTTTAACCTTCTGAAATATTTGCACTTCAGAAGTTGTAGTAATACAGTTTCATAAACCAGTGCCCTTTTCAAATGACTGTCACAGCAGTGACTGCATAAAATCACTTCTAATAATAGGGGAGAAACATGAGCAAGAAGCTTGCATTGAAATAATCCACTTATTTTTATTATCTTCTTTCCATTTTTCTTTCCTAAATTAAAAATAATAGCTTGAGATTATTTTTTCCTGTGTATGTTTAGTCATTCTCATACAGTGCGTGGACATACACACTATTTTGAGCACAAGACTGGACCAACTGATGTCAGCAGAGTAAAGAACTTTTATTCTCTTGTGTTCATTCTAAACTGGAAAAAGCTTAAATAGAAATAAAAGTAGTTGCCTAGTAAAGGATAACAGGTATCAATGTTATTTATATTGACTACAACAGGCTTTGAAAAGGAGATAAATTGTCTGATTAGATTTTTATCTGTGCATGCTGACTTACTAAAATGAAGGTCAGGACATTTTATAAAGATTCTTGATAAAACTTTAGTCAGAAGAGATCAATGGTATCTAAAGTATTACTTTGACTCATAACTGGGGGAAGCAGCATTGTCCAGAAGGTCTGGTCAGCAAGATGTCTATGGTGTGAAAAAATAGTTTCAGTTCTTGTTGCTCAATGTATGAGGGTATGGATTTTTAAATACCTGTGTCATCCATATCGCACAAATTATGTGGCTTTGTGAAGTGGGATTTCAATGTTTTCTTATTTCAAAATTCTTTTTCTATCACAGTTCACAGAAATTTTATATTTTGGGTTAGTTTTTGTTTTTTGTTTTTTTTTTTCATGTCAAGATTTTTGACTTGCATATCACTTAAATATCCTTTTTGATCTATGTCTTGGCCATCACATAAATACAGTTAGCCAGCTATGTTGCCAATGTTTCTTAAAATGTGTGTTTTAATTGTTTCCTTCAGGAAAGAACAGATAATTTTATTTCTGCTTCAATTTCAAGGCAGGCTTTTAATGTTTTCTTAAAATTTTCCTAAGAAATAAAGTAGCAAGCTTAAGTCAACCATTAATTCCAATTAACAAATGAAAATATTGAATTTTTCTTACAGGAGATGATCTGATGGAGAGAAAAGGTCAAGTTTTAATCCTTCTAGTGGAACAAGCTCTCAGTTTCCAAGACTACAAAGCAGCCAGTATGCATTGCCAAGATCTCATGGCCACAGGTAAGGTGAATAAATTGGGGCTGTATAGGGTGATGATGGTGACTGGTTCTGAGTTCTGACTCTCACCTTACTGTGGAGTATGGTATTTCATATTGATCTGTTTCATTCAGAAACCACTGATATCTCCATAGAACGGGGGTGCATAAAGCAAATGCTGTGTGTAATGTTACATAATGTAAGTAATAGTTACCGAACTATTATTTGTGTAACCTTAGGGAGATTTTCTGTGTCCCTCAGAGAACCACAATTTCTCATTCTTTTTCCAGTTTCTACCCCTCTCAAACAGATGCAGTTAGTAGGAATGTGCAAGTCTTTTAGATGTCTACCTTTCTATCAAAGCTCTTATTTTTGTGCTGTTTATGTAATTTGTATATGTGAGGGTAATGGGTGGAGTTAAATGACATATATATGCCAAGATAATAAGGAAGATGGGATTTGTTTCTTTTGCTCTTCTTTCTGCCTTAAGACCAAGGGAGAAAAGATCTGAGATGAACTGAGGTTCTTTTAATATATTACAAGGTATAATTTACTTTTTTTTTCTTTTCAGCCACTCCAGCAAGCTGTTCAATATCATGCTTTTAAGTAAATTGTAATTTTCTTATTGCAATATGTAAAAATGGAATGTGTAGGCTTACAGATGCCTGTTGTACTGATACCTACAAAGTGATAATAATGAATCTTGTATACATTTGGGCAGTCTAAAGTTGAGCTCCATCTCTGTTTTATGGAACCTTTATAGTTCCTTTCTCAGGGGATGTTAAGTGCTGGCAAGAATGTCACATGCTTGCCTTTACCTCATCTAGTAAGAATTATGTAACATTCCCCTATCTCTTGTGAAGCTTATTAACCTCAGAAGAACGTTTTTTGTTCCCCTGCAGGTTATTCTAAAAGCTGGGAAGTATGCAGTCAGCTTGGGCAATCAGAAGGCTACCATGATTTGCGTGTGCGTCAGGAACTCATGGCTTTTGCTCTGACGCACTGCCCCCCTAGTGCCATAGAAGCACTGTTGGGGGTGAGCAGTTTGTTGCAGACCCAAGTAGGTGTTTCTGAAACTTCTTCCATGCAAGTTCAGTGCTTACCAAAGTAAAGGAGACTTGTACTAATTTTAAAGTTTGTTCCCTTAAGTTCCACTACCCAAGGAGTTCATGTTTGTTCTACTCTGTTTTTCTACTTTCATTGTTATATTTCAACAAATGAAGTCTCTTATTTATTTCTAAATCTATTTATGTCTATTTATAAATAATAGATTTATGTCTATTTATTTATATCCTTGTCAATTAGTATTTTTAGATGATAAATTGGCTTCTCAAGTAGAAGTGCCGTGGTATTCTCCATCTTTAGTATTTCAAATTTCTTCTTTTATTGCCTGATTTTAAATTGCAAATGCAGTTTTTTCAACGTTTTCAAGGTGTTTACACCTTGTAATGCAACTTCATTAAAAGACCATATGAATGTATATTAAATCTTTATTCTTACATTTTTATTATCACTACTCAGTGAATAATGGAATTCTTACTGATTTCAGCCATGTAATAGGTTTAACAGTTACAACAGGCTTTATGTCTGAGACATCTTTATTAACTCTGCAATACCTTACTTCTAAATAGAATCATGTCTTAGGTGTACAGCTGATCACACTGTATAGGCAAGAACACATAATTCTGGCATTTAAATACAAGTTATGGCAAGGTGACATAGCAGACCTTTTGTAAAGTTACATTTGAAACTTCACTGTATTAGTATATGTTATCAAAATGTTAAATTTCTGTTCAGTGTAATTGTGTCTTGGCCTACATACTGTTGTCTACGTGTTATTGTCTTAGTCGAATTTCACAATGATCACAGACTTATCTTTGTGTAATAAAACATCTTGCATGCTGAAGAACAGGGGAGAAGGGGGCAAGAGCTACAGTACATATGTAGTCTAATTAAGACAGCTGCAAGTGTGTAGCCTTTTTCTTTACAAAATTGCTGGTTAGCAATGTGTATGAGAAATACAGGCAACACATCAAGGCAGTTTGTGCTTTTTCAATAACAGGATAACATCAGAATAAAATGCCAGAAAGGGTTTGAAATAAAGTCTAGCTCCTGCAAGCTATTTACTATTTATTTCATCCAAAAGCACTGAAGTTTGAGATAGTATGTACAATTATAAGCTTACATATCAGTGAAATCCTTGCGGAATTGGCACCTTTTGTGCCTATACCTGGAATCAGAATTTGAAGTCAGACAAACTTTTGGCATTGTATAAGGAAAAACCTGTTAAACTTTCTGTCAATTCACTTCTTCCATACTTCTGTCTCATTTCTTCTAAACGCTTCATGTCTAGTACAGCTGCTCAGCCACTCTTTATTACCCTCTTGCACTCCACTTCTCCAAGGGAAAAGGTTCTCTGTCTCCCTCATTCACAAAGCTTGAGACTGACTTTGTTGCTCAGATTTTTTTGTTAGTGAAATCTATTACTTGTAGCAAAAGTGCATTGATGATTAACTTGGTATTTGCCCCAGGAAGCCAAACCCAAGTGATGATTTCTGTAAAAGCAGGTTTTATCTGTTGCTTCTGCAATTACTTCTTCCATAAACTAAGCATAAGCTTTTCACCTCTGTTTAATGATCCTACATGTTCTGTCCCACTACTGTCTTTGACTGTAGATAGATAGTTATACGCAAAAAGTCTTTATCAGAAGGTCATACTGACCAAATGAAACTAAATGAAACTAAAAGTGCCTTTTGACTTTAATCAGTTCTGTGGCCTCTAAAATTCTGCTTGCAAAACTACTATCTTGTGTTAACACTTACCTTTGTGGAGTTGCCCAGCATCTCAGATTGATAGTTCGGATAATGGATGTTTTCCATGAAAGTTACTTAGCCTACATAGTACAGCAGGGTGCATATAATTAAAAATAAGATAAAATTCTTAACATTACATGAAAAATATTGGAAAAAAAAAAAAAAGAATCACAGTGTAGGGAAGGTCATTTTGTCTAGGGACTTAAAACAGTGAGAGGGTTTCAAAGAAACCTATGTGGTGTTCTCCCTCTCTTTGCCCACACACTTGTTTGTCTATCATAGAAGCTTTTAAATAAGAATTTCTTGTGTTTCTATGATATCAATTGTAATTCTTACATTTGACTATTTGACTGGTAAGAGACTATATTTATTTTGTATTTATAGGTTCTTTATCAGACTGTGAATTACCAGTTGCTTCCATCAGAAGGAGGTGAGAATGTAAATACCTCAGGACCATCTTTGTTGATCAGTAAGGATAGAGAGGTAAGCTTTAAAGAGAAAAATTATTTGACTGAAGAGCTTATTTTGAGTTTTTAGCAGCATCTACCTGTTTATTAGATAAAATACACAACATTAAATTATGAATGTCTGTTCTTTGATTGCCTTAAATTCAAGGTTTTGCTTATGTATTTATATTTAGTCTGTTCTGATTTTTTTTGTTGTATCTTCTTACACAATCTTAGCACCATAGGAAAAAAAAAATAACCCAGAGGCAGCAGAAGAGGAAAGTGCAGTAAAACTTAACATACATACATTTAATGATGGTTTGATTTTTGATCTTCCCCAATTGCAAAGCAAAACATTTGAAAAGAAACGTGCACTATATATTTAATTAGAAGTATCTTGAGTTAAACTTATTTTTTTCCCCTTTGTTCTGTTTATCATGAAGTTTATAGTTTCTTTGCAATTTCATATTATTGGAACGGGAACAGATAACTTCTGTGTGTATGTCTATATATTTAGTGTATTTTTTAATATGCTGATTTTGTATACATATGTGCATATGTAAACAAACATTGCATATATATAAAATGAATGTCCCAGAAAGCAAAATAGCACTGAAGACAAAATTCAGGGGAAGAGTGCTTGACACTTTGTATCTGCTGGAATCATTGAAGTGAAGAACGGGTTTATTTCACTGGCATGAATACTTTATATTTTCTTGAAATTGGTAAATGAATCTCTCAGGAGTATTTAAGTAGATATTAATAAAATTGTGAACCTTCAGATGTGGGTGTAGATATGTATGTTCACAGTAGTTTAATATCTGTAACAACGTTGTCATATATCACCTTGCATATGCTGTAGTACTGTTGACTGTATGTTGTGACAGAACAATTACACATGCATATAAATGATTCCAGAACTTACTTAAGAATTTATCAGAGTTCAGTACAATCACTAACTTAATTATCAATTTTCATTGTGCTGGGAAATTCGCATTCAGAAAATTGTTCACTCATTTTCTCTGATAATCCCATCCCCCCCTGCCCCTCCCTTTAGTTGAAGTTGGTTGTCTGTTTAGAATTGGAAGTGGGCGGATTGTTAACCTGGCAAGTTTGGATATTGCTCCATTGAGATTTTTTTTTTTCCTTTCTGTTTTAATACAGCTTTGTGGCATGTCATATTTCAGGCTGTTATATAAAATGAATTCTGTATATTTGCTAATTCATTTTGTTCTCTCCCAGTTGACTTTATAGGGATTTATAGGTTCTTTCATTTCTTGCAATGACACAGGAGGAAACATAACCAAGAAATAACTGTATGACCCTTCTTTTGTTACAGCCATCTGAAATGTTAGAAAAGCAATATATTCAATAACTCAGTTTCCATGACTTCACTGAGTCCCATAACTGCAATCCCTGTAGTTCCTCTTCAGCTAATGCCTTATTCTTCACCTATATTGTCTTGAATGGAATTTTTGTTTCTTCAAAGAAAAAAATTATAAGATTTTTTTTATTATTATTTTTATTCCTTTCTTTTTCACTTCTGTCCTGATTAACTTATAGCATTCTTTTCTCAAGGAGTTGACAGATGTTATTCTTTCTCACTTATTGATACCTTTTCAAATTGGTGATCTAAGTGTAATTTTCCTTATCTTGACTTGTGTATGCTAGAAGAAGCTTAGTAATGTTTGGGCATCCCTTTCTCTGTTGCTTTAAAAATACTCATCTGTAAGTAAATAAATTTTCCCTTTCAAAGCTTTAATGACCTTTTTTCATCTCTTTTTACTTTTATCTGGTTTTGAATCATTATTTGCCACTGCCATTTTTCTTATTATACCAACCTATGCCACCAGCTGGTCGTGCTTGTCAGCCATTTCTGTCTTGAATTCTGCTCTAGAAGTGTCTATCAGCCATTAGGTGCTTGATTCAGTTATTTAATCAGAAACATCAACAATTTGAGATGCCCTAAGTTATCCTTCTGTCCTTTAGCTACTGATCCAAAAAATTTAGATCCTCTGTCAGATCTACAAGTGTGAAGCAGATACCTTAATTAACTGCCATATATCTCAGACAGTCATCAAAGCATTTGTTTAAGCAGCTGAATCAAATATATTGTGTATGCTTAAGAGTGAGTTACTTTTCAAGTTCCAGTGATGTGATAGCCCTAATACAAGCTTAGACATCTAGTGACACCTGAATTTTAGTGTTGTCATCTTGAGATGAATCTTTTTTATAGTCTCTCGTGTAGGGTCTGTTTTATCTTTGCAAGACTGGAGTTTTTAATTAGGCTGGGTCATTAAGTATAAAATACATTACAAAAAAACCCCAACCAAACAGCAACACAACAAACAAAACAAACCCCGCCAAGGCACAAAACAAATGTAGAATAGACATTCATGTTTACGTAAAAGACAATATTTTTAATTCTTTTTCTTTTCCAATGGAAGTATCAAAAAGCAAAGAAAAAGGAAAGTTACTATTTCATGTGTTCTGTTTTATGAACAGAATCTGTTCCACCTCACTTTGTTTCCTGTTTCCTTTGTAATCTTAATGAATAATGCCTCTTAATGCATAAAGTGTACACAGTGCATCTTTTAATCCTTGCACCTTGAGTAACTGTCATCAAAGACCAAAAAAAAAACCACCCAAAACATGTTGCAGGTGTTCTAATTTACTATTCTCTTTTCTGTGGCTTATTTAGAAAATAGTTGGCTTTGTTATTTGTCCTTGCATTAGACTGTGGGGAACTATTTATTTGTGTATTAATGAGCATAGGTGTGTATATGTATAAATGTCTTAGCTCTTAATATTTCAGAATTCATTGACTGATGTTTTCACACTGATTTAATGTAATAAAAGTTTTTGAGCTCCTAATTTAGAATTAAGAAGTTATTGATACTGCTTTTTTTTTTTTTTCCTTTTTTAATCAGAAGTGCTTACTTTTTATAAAGTATAACTGGAAAAAAATGATATAAGAAAATAGTTTTACTGAAACACACTTCAAACTCCCCAAACAAAAAGGATGCAATTAAGGTTGTCGTCTTATGATGGGGTCTTCAGTAATATTTAAGAAATCAGTTATTTTATGAGAGGTTGATTTAGGGTATGTGTTGCTGTTCCCGGTACAAGAGAGGAATGGCTTTTCAGAATATAGAATTCTTATTTGTGCAGAGAAGACCCATTACTTGTAAGAGTCAAAATTCTTTAATATAGTTTATCTGATAGCAGTAGCATTGGAGGTCCATACACACCAGCATACAAGTTAGCCCATTAGTTTTCACAGAACTGAAGGACATTTATTTTAAAAGATGTATTTTGCTCATATGCAGTTGAACTTGGGAGGGCGATTTGTTTTTCTAGTTCTGGTTTGATTAGTTTTTTGTGTTGTTATTTTTTTTTTTTTCCTTATAAAGAACCAGTTAGCTGTTAGGCAGTATCTCCTTGAAAATGGAGGCAGAGAGATTGCTCTGATGTCTGAAATATTTTAATGATTTAGTAAGTTGTAACCTAATACACATTCATTTATACAGGTAGATTTTTTTCTATTTCAGTATGCTTCAGTGTATGGGGAAATTAATGAGTTGTTAGAAATATTGGGTATAAAACTGTTGAAGTTTGCAGTATGGAATGGAAATAAGTATATTTTTTATTGCCGAAGACAGTGTGTTTACATTAGCATGCTAATTATATATTTATGTCTAATGTGTAAGCTTAGTAAAACATTCAATTAACACAAATTGTTCAGGACTAGAATAGCACAGATCACTCAACATAAATGTTCTGGGTATTAAACACTTTAAATAAGGAAGAGCTGGTGCAGGAAGTTCCATTTGTGGAACATGTCTTCCACTTTTAAAAACTGACTTACATGTGAGTTTGCTGAGAGTGAAGATTTTTTGCAGGATAAGTTGTCGAGATGCACTTGCATGTATTGCAGAAGTAATTTGAGACTAGGTTGGGGTCTTGATTCTTTTTTGCAGTCTTTTAGGTTTGCTCAATTCAGTACCTTCTGAGTGCTGACTGCAGAATTTTAAACCTTAATGATACTTTTTCACTTGGACTAGAGGTGAATGTGTACATCTCTGCACCATTTCCCCTACTGAGAATTCAACTTAATGCTACCTCTCTACAAATACAAGATTGTCTTTACTATCAGCTTTCTTGAATTATTGAAGATTAATTTTAGTATGCTCTATCTCATTTGTAGAGAGATCATTGTTTTAACAGAAGCATTCAAAAATTATGTAAAACATTTTTTATTATAAACTTTGGAATTAAAACAACTTGGTGTCTGTGGCAACAGGAGATTATAACTGAAGAAGGGGTAAAATGTTCTTCTGGTCTCACTACTCACTTTAGCTTGAAACTCCTAACTCAGTTTTAACTTGTCCTTTGTTTGTTTTTATAACACCTGCTGCATAAATTAATGATCGTTTAAATATTAATATAATGTGCTTGAACTCTAATGCATTTGGCTTAAGGTCATTAGCCTAATTAAAGCATGAGTCTAACACTTGCCATTGTGTGTTGGATGTGCTCACAGGATGAAATCAACGCCTCCTCTAGCCAGTCTGATTTGTTGTACTGGACGACATCAAAAACCATGAAGGTGTTGTCTAACACAACTATGACTACAAAAGCCATGCTGCATGCTGTCAGTGATGGACAGTGGTGGAAGAGGTCATTAACTTACCTTCGACCATTACATGTAAGGAATTGTTAATGTGTCTCCAGATGTTTACACATTCAGATAGTATAAAAGCTGGGCTCCATTGTAGGTATCTGAGAACCGAAGACCTCAAATCGAGAAATGAACTGGCAATAACTCGGGATTGTTTGCAAGCAAATCCCAATGAAAGGGGTCTAAAGCTGTTTCCTTGGTTTCTAGTCTGTTTTCTCTCACTTTCTTAGTGTAGTGTGAGAAGGCACAGATGAAATTTAGGAGAGATTCAGAACTTTGGGGAAGAAAGCACAGTGGAGCCCCCTCTTTATATTCGCAGCTGTTCCTTTTCAGTTTTTGTTTTCTACCTTCTCTGTTTCAGTGGATTTTTCTGTACTGCTTATGATGCTATTTCTGAGCTTGATTCTGCTTCCATTTTAAGAATACTGGACCTCAGTCAACATTGGTTTATGTAAGGTGACTTCTGTCTTGCTCCCCACTGAATTCAGTGATATTTTAATTTACAGATGTTTCCCTTCTGAACAGCAGCTACAGATTTTTTAATGAGCTTTTTTACAACTAGGTTCAACTGTAATTATTTTTTCCAGGGCCAAGAATTTGGAGATGTATTAAAAAGTGGGCCTGGAGGAAATGCCACTGTGGAAAAACAAGGCTGTCATCCATTTTATGAGTCCCTAATTGCTGATCCATATGTTGGAGAAGTAAGTTTCAATTACAGAATTCTGAAGTGAGATATTTTGTTGAGATATTGTAATTAAGTAAAAATACAGATTTTGGATTATATATGTGATTTGAAATTTGTTGTAATAGTAGGAAAAAAATCCAGAATTATACAGACAGGAAAGCAAAAGCACGAACCAAGGTAGATAATTGCACCTGATGTGAGCTAAATATAACTACAGGGTGTAGTGCGCGTGTGTCGGTAACCTTATTTTACTTGTAGTCTGAAATCAGCTATGGCACATACCAGAACAATTCTTTGGAAAGCTTTGCAGAAGTCTTGCTAAGGACGGAGAAACTGACAGAAACAAAGAGTGAAGGAAAAGACCTACTTCCAACTACGGAAGGTATGTGTATGCTTATATTCACTTACATTATTTATCACATAACATAAATACAGGAGAACCTCTAAAGGGGTCTAAATATTGAGAATTGCATATGATCTGAAATATACTCTGAGTATTTTATATGAATTATCCAAATCAAAGCCTTATGATGGTAAGTAGTCTTTGTAGAAGTTGCAGAGTTTTCAAGACGTGGCATCTTTAAAAGGAGTTTGTAGTGAAGACTAGAAATCTGGCTTTAAATAAGCAGAAAACTGGTATTTCGGGGTTTATAAAGGTATGTACACAGGAGGGAAAAATTCTTGAAGGCCTGAATACTACTATGTACAGATGTTTAAGTGAAATTTGCAACCTAGTGTTAATATTTTTTGTATGTATGCTTGTGTATTCACTTTCTCAGATTCTATGCCATTGTGTTTTCTGATTTTGGTCATTTCAGTATTTTATTTGGTAATGAATGCTTAATTGCAGCTTCTGGAATCATCAGAAGTTTTTGTCTTCTGAAATTTCTACGTTTTGCAGGTTATACTTAAATAACTGAAATAGTTTTGCTTTAAAAAACCCAACCCAAACAAACAAAGAAAGAACCACAACCACAAAAAACAAACAACAACACAACTCCCAAACAAACAAAAAACCCAACAAAAACAAACCACACAAACAAAAACCCCAAAACAAAAAGAAACAACAAAACAATAAACCACACAAACCCACCTGTGATTGTCTTCCCTTCTGGTTGTCCCCTGCTGGTTTAAGAAATGAATTGTTTAAATATTTACATGCTGTTAGTGTCTTTTGAAGGAAGATATCTGTATTATATTTTACTCTGTGGTAACTTCTGCAATGAAAAATGAGGGTCTTAAATCACTTGCGAAATAAGAAAAGTTTCAAGTGAAACTTTCTTCATAAACCACACAGTTTTATTTCAGCTGTTTAGTAAAACCAGCATATCTGTCTTAGAAGTATATGACACAGTAGTTTGAGATATGTGATATTGCTACAGATAATCTGCATAGTTGTAATATAATAATATTGTGAAGTAATAAAGAATGGCAACAGCTTGTATAAATGGGGGCATATTCAAACTTTTTTCCTTTCATGCTTTCTTAATACAAAAAATAGTTATAAATCAGTGCTTATGAGCCCTTTTATTCCATGCTGAAAGCCCGTAGGCTTCTAGCTCTGCTTCCTCTTTCTTAAAGGAGGGGGAGGAAAAGATTTCTTAGGGCAAATCATGTTAGTTGGCAGATCTTTGGTAATACTTCTGTCTCCTACTTGAGTAATTTGACCTATTTTTTACAATTCACTGGCTGCATTAGAGATAGAAATTTCAGGTTTTGGTGCTTTTGCTTGAAGAAGAAAAGAAATTTTAGGTTCGAGCTTAGCTTCTGAGCCTTTGTCTTCCACCTCTTAAGCATGCAGACTACTGTTTTTGCCATTTTGATACTTCTGTTCTCTTCCACCACTCCTATAGTCAATCTGAATTCCACTTAAGAGTTCCTCCAAATGTGCTGTGAAACTGAGAATTCCATGTTGTCCTCTGGAAAACTGAGCTGTATTTATTCAGTACTCGGCAGTCTTACTGTATGACACCTTTTGGTAATCAATAAATTCTTACACAGAAGTGTAATGTAGCTTTCTGTAAATGATTCAATTGGTAATTTGCTAGTTGTAATGCATTTAGCCTTGGATTAACAGTATTGGATCCCATCTCTTCCTAATGCTTTGCTTTATCAATTCCCTTAGAAGTCCTTATGATGAATTAACACTTTCAGGATTGAAAAAGTGCATGTTAATGGTGCACTGCAAAAGTTTAAAATAATAATAGATGCTGTGTTCTTTGTCATGATTCCTATCTGAAAGTTAAAGATTAGTTTTGGCAGTTGTCATCTTGGGCATGTTCAGTTGCAGGAGAACCCACAATTTATTACGTATTCTCAAGGTTTTGCAGTCGTTAATTTTCTGGAGAAAGGGACAGAGCTGAACAGAAAAGACTAAGTGGTTGTAAGAGTATATGAAGTGACTTTACTTGTGCTGAGAGTAGGAAATACCAATTTTACAAACTAATTAATTGACTATTAGATATTTCTGGGGTCCTGTTATCTTTGCTTGGACAGCATGCAGGTTAGTTTGAATGTAGCAGAAACAAGCTGTCAGCAGCAAGAAATTATTGATAAAAGCTATTTGAAGCATAGAGCATTAGGTGCTGTTGGACAGGCTTGTATTTGCAGTAGCTGTGATGTATTGCCGTGTAGAAAGCCTCTGTGATGACTTGTCACATAGAAATTCAGATTTTGGTTTTGGGCGAGGACCAGAATGTAAAACCACTTCAGGTTGATGACAAATTAAATGACCAATTACAATTTTTAGATTATCATTAAGCCATTTGTAAATTATCCTTTGGAATAAAGAGTTCCCTGCGGGGCTCTGTGTGCAAAGTAATGACATTTCTTGACAGTGTGCCCTCAAGAGTAGTTTGTGTAGTGTTGGAATATAGATATTTGAGACTTCCTTAAAATAAAGAGCTAAATTGCTGGAAGATGGCTTTTAGTATTTGGAATAATAGTAATAACGTATTATATAAAGAAGGAAATTGTAATGTTATTTTCCTGGTATACTTAAAATTCCTTATGCAATTTCTGGTCCAGGTTTAATAAGATTTTTGAAATCCCTGAAACCAATAATTGATATTCTGTACCCCGAATCTGAATATTAAGCACGTCACAAAAATTGCTGTTCTGTAATTGTTTGTTGAAACTTTCATAGCAACAGCCGCAACGCTTGACTTCTGTGCAGAGGAAGATAACTGCCTGAAGGAGAGAGATCCTGTTTCTAATTAATAAATCTTGGACACTCACATTGTGTCTGTATTGTTTCTCCTGTTTGTGTAATGTAAAATATAGTGGGTTTTTTAAACAACAAAAAAGTTTGATAACTATAATGTAGGAAAAGCAGGTAAGGTTTATGTCAGTTTTACTGGTATATCTTTTTATAATCAGAATAATTATTCTTTAGTGTATTAATTTTGCCTGTGTCGTGCTGCTGTTTCTGTTTGAAATATGTGGCAGGACCTGTTTCAGTGATCTTATTTAAAATTCATATGATGCTTGCAGCATTGCTTTTTTGGGGTTTGTTTTTTTTTTTTTTTTGTTCTTAGGTTGTTGTTTTGTTTTTGTTCAGTTTTTTCTTTATTAAGAAAGACTAAAGTTTTTAATATTGTTTGTTGTGTTCAATGATAAGTGAATTAGAGCTCCGTCTTGAAGAGATGATGTTTTGTACCATTCCTCTGGTTGATGTCTACCCCACTTACAGCATTATATTACTGCTTTGATTTTATAAACGAAAGATTTACTTGCCAAAGATCAATACAGGTATTATTTTAGTGGTTATATTTAGCATCTTTTACTGCACTGTCTCGTTCTTGTTTGGTTAATGCATCAAATGCTTTGCCTGGATGTCAAGGTAAAGCTGTATTCCAAATTAACTACATATTTTCTGTTTCTGGATTGCACTGATAAGTGTTTAATTAAGTATGTATAGCGGTGCTTCAAGTTAGTGTCTAATAAAATATGGTTATACTGAAAACATTTCATTTGCTAACTGTCAAGGCTACATGAGTCAGTAATCAAAGCTTTATTTCCACTCCCTGTATGTTGCAGTTCTGCTACAGCTGGCAAGTGATGCTTTACCAAATGATATGGCCTTGTCTCTTGCCTATCTACTTGCACTGCCACAGGTATGTTGATCGTGATTTTATTTGTATGTTATTTGCCAGGAAAGACTATATTGCATTTCAGAGTTCCATAAGGAAAAAGTAATTTCCTTAACGGTTTAAAAATCTAAATCTTTGAAGTCCTTTAAATACGTGTTTTACACATTTTTATGTGTAAAAGCCATTGTGACTGGCTTATGAGCATGGCATGGGCAAAAAGACATGCTTCCTTGCTTAAAATAGTAGTTGGAGCACCTGACTGACAGTTCTAATGTAGCTCAGAAATATGGTTAAAAACTTAGTGGTATACAAACAGCAAAACTGTAGTTGGAAAATATTTTTGCTACGTGTTTGTGCAAGAGAGGAAAACCATCATAATGTAGAATTCTCTTTGTGTATGCGTGTAGGTTGCTGATTTACTTTTGTGTCAGAGAAACATAGTCAGAGCTATTTTTCTAAATCACAGCAAGCAGCTTTTTAGAAAGTTATTGCACTTGATGTTGTAAGCTTGCTAATTCTTGCATCTAAATTAATGCTCTCTTTCTCCTAGGCGGTAGATGCCAACAAATGCTTTGAAAAGCAATTACATTCTGCGTTATCTCTCCAGCTGGCAAGTTATTACTATAGCCTGCAGATCTATGCTCGTTTGGCACCATGTTTCAAGGACAAATGCCACCCTCTCTACAGGGTTAGTACTCTTTCTTTTTAAAACCATATTCATTAATGTGCAGCATTAAAGCTATTTTAAAAAAGACAGTACATGAGTTAAGCCTGTTAAGGAGCTGATCTGACTTACGCTGTGAGCAGCCTGTTAAGTTATGCATAATTATTCTTCTGCAGTGCTGTAAACAGACAAGAACTTCACAGTTTGTGGAAGAGATTTTGAAGCACAGTATCAAGTGTCCTTTATAGGTAATAGCACTATCAGTCATCAAAGTAGCTTATAAACAATGAGCATAGCCTACACTGTCACCTTCCAAGTACTAATACCATATAGTACTTATGAAGAGTCAAGTGTCCATGTCAACATGAACGGTGCCATTCACAGTTTCTGTAGCCCTCCTTGAGGCGTGTTGCTTTGATTTTTCAGTTTAACTTTTTAAAACAGTCCTGTAGAAAACACTGGGAAGCCTTTTGAAAGAGTAAGTCATAAGAATGACAGATGTTAAAGTAAAGATTGGGCTTTCTATTCCAACTGCCATTTAATTAGCAAAGTCTTATCAGTAGCACCGTGTAGTTTCTCTTACTAATATGATACTTGACTAAATCTTTTGTTCTATCTTGGTAAAATACTATGATAAGCAGTGGATTCTAAGTTGCTCTGAAGGATATGGATTATGTTTAAATATTACTCTTAAACAGTAACTTTTTAAAACAACCGTATGAGAAAATCCAGAGAGAACAGTGCACAGAGAAAAAAAAAAAATAAAGACAAAAAGACAAAAAAAGAGATCTGAATGCCCAGCAAGAAAATAAATCGGAAAAAATTCACTGTTATTAATTCCAAGGGTATCCAGTGTAATTCCAGGGTTATCTAGTGAGGGAATGTCACTGAAATAGAAAAAGAAATAGAAACAGATGATTTTGAGCAAAATAAAATAAGGTGGTTGTGGGGGTTTTTCTGTGGGTTGGTTTTATTGTTTGTTTGTTTGTGGGTTTTGGGTTTTTTTTTGTTGTGGTTTTTTTTTGTGGTTTTGGTTTTGTGTGTGTGTGGTGTTTTTGGTGTGTGTGTTTGTTTCTCTGTGGTGTTTCCCCCCACAAGAAACCCTGGGACTTGAATGTTTCATTTCCACTGCAAAAAAGCCATTTGTTTAAATGTACATCTTGAATGCTACTAATAAAGAATGGTTCTGCTTTCAAGTTGCATTCCTCAGTGCCTTATCAGTTGCTGTCCATGGGAATAGATATAGCCATGCTGGTTTTTTTTTTTCCTAAGAGCTCTGGGGGGGTAGGAAAGAAATTGAAATTGATCTTTAACTTCTACAGTACAAACTTTTATGAAGATAATAAATTCAGTTGTGGATATCATTCCATAGTAGACTGCCTTCCAGTTCATGCCACTGCTGTCTTGCATGACCTTTATCTTCTGGCTGTTTCTAAAAGCAGTAATGCATCCCTAGGCCCTTTAACTGTGTATTTAAAAGCTTAAAAGCTATGCATTATTCTTAGAAGATAACCGAGTGTGTTTTTGTGGGTGAAGGTATATGATGAACCCCTTCCCCCTCCCTTCCTCCCCACCCAGAGGAAAAAAAAAATAAAAAATTTGCCTATTGAGTAAAGATAAACTCTGGCACTTCAGCCATATGCCTACAAGGTGGACCTTAAGATTGCAGAGCATGTATTTCTGTCATCTAAGTCACAGTAGGTGTGATTCCTCTTACCCATTGAATCAAGTATCCTCTCTCAAAACTTGGTATCTGAGTTTATAAGGATAGGAAGTATAGACTTCTCAATGTTTAAAAAATACATTGTATAATTCTTTCAAAACATTACCTGAGCTCTGGCATAAAGGGAGACATGTTCTCAAAATGAAAATGACAGAGGTGTTACAAGGATAATAGGAAACAGTGGTGGAGAGTTCGCTTCCACTGGCCAAGACAGACTTTTAGGATTTTCTAGTTAGTCAAGGAAGACGTTTTGAAGGAATGGTTGCGTCTGTTGCATAAAGGCTTGATTTGCTTGTTTTGTTTCTTTTTTTAATTATTACTATTTCTGTTTTCTTTTCTTGTTTTTTATTATGATGACTATTATTTTTGTTTATTTGTTTGATTGCTGTGTCATGACATACTGACAGCTAATAATCTGCACACCAAAACAAAATCATAAATTGCCAGAAATTGTCATTAACTTTTTAGATTAACTGTACTGTTGATGTCGAGAAGCAAATCATCTTGATAATTTCTATTTCTGGTGGCTTGATGAATGAGAAAAGCCATACAGCTGGGCAAGAAATTTACTGGATAATTTTTGCTGTTAACAGCTTATCTTATTTCTCCTATCCCAGTGATTTGATAATTGATCAGAATAAATATATCTGGGGATTGCTTGCTCTGGAAAGGAGTGAAAACATTTAATTACCCTAAGGTTAATTAATATGTTGTGTTCTTATTCTCATGGTACTAATCTAAAAGGTGTTTCTTTGGTTTTGGAGAGTAGTATTTTACTGACCTTATCTGGGGGGCAAGCTTTTTCTCCCAGCATCAAGCAGCAGTTCTAACAAACACTGCTAAGTTGCAGAGGAGAATGTGAATTTTGCAATTATTAGCAGACAAGTTGCTGTTAGCAGAAAAAAAAGTAGGTTCTTATTTTATACCCTTACCTGTTACTGTCATTCAAGAAAATGAATTTGATCCCTGTGCTTTTGTGCATTGCAACTGGAAACATGCTAAAATGGTAACCTCAGACAGTCATCTTAGTGATGTTTTTGATGCAGCATGGAGTTGGTGTGAGTTCAAGCTCCATGGAGTTAAGTAGCCTGATACAACTGGCTTTTGAGTCACTGTGAAACAGTGCATTTATACAGTGAACTTGTGCTCTGTGCACTTAACCTGCTTCACCTTTCTGTTGCTTGCTACTTAGGGAAGCCTCTATCGGTCTCTCCAGAAGAGCCAGAATTAGGTCTGCTTTCACCTCACACAAATTCACTGTCTACAAAGTAGGGTGTTTTCCTGGTTTTGTGTTGTGGTGGTGGTTTGTTTGTAGGTTTGGTTTTGTGTTATTTTTTCCTTTTTTCTTTTTTTGGTTTTGTTTTTTTTTTAGCATGTGTGGTTTTGTTTGTTTTTACTTTATTTTTTTCTCTCTGTATCACAACTGTTGTGTATTTTAGTTCCTGTGCTGTTTCATTTTATTTCTATCATTGTTAAACCTTTGCTTCTGTCTATTCACACCTTTCTTTGCAGGACTGTATTTAGGCTCTCTATATTGCTCTCACCACAATGGCACCTGTAGTCTTTAAGTGCATTATTTGGCTGTGACAAATGTCACATGTGTCTCTTAATCTACCATAGGAAAAAAACCAGCATGTGGAACATTTAAATTGTTACATGCTGGTAGGTGTTTATTTTTTCTTATATTAATGAAAGCAAGGTCAAAAGAAGAGTGCTCTGAACTTAGGACTGAATATGCAGAAATTTGTGTTGATCTTACAGGGATTTCATTCAGCAGTTCTGTTACTTATTTGTATAACACTGATCTTAATTAGAAATACGATTTTGCTAAGCCAGAGAAGCAGAACTCCCAGTCATGGTCCTTATGCTGCAGCTGTAGGTAATATTTGAGATGTAGGATGTTAAAAATAGAGATTTCATTTGTAATTGAAATAAATATTGTATAAGGCCATATAGAAGAAGGAGAGGCAAATCTTACAGGGTACCAGATGTGTTACAGATGTTGTATGAGGTCTAATGGCTTTAACTTTATTACACAGCACCATAGTGCAGCTAGAAGTTAAGTCTATACATATGAGCTAATCTCTCATAGGAAATCAAATGCTCATTAAATGATTGCATGTTCGTTTGTGTTTAATATCCTGTCACATTCCTAAATTATTAATTTAATCCACTAGAAAGAATGTGTACATTTTTTATCTCAAGTCGGATTTGTGTACATGAATTTTTACTGGAGTCTAGTAACACTGACATGTAAAACTGACAAACTGTGTCAGACAGTCTTGTTTTATTCTGTCTTGACATTCAACTTTTCATCCATAAACACAATGGCTAGCAAGATGTCTGTTGTAGATGGTAAAGTGGTACTGCTCTTTACTGTTGGCTTATGATGGAGTTAAAAGATTGCCTTCTTTGCTTTTATTACTATTTTAAATCCTGATTCAAGCCCTTGTATTGTCTTTGGCCCCTCTTTTTCTGTTTGGTTAGTGATGCTGAAATGCATCTGAAATGCTTGTAAGTTCAGTGCATACCTGATGGTTTCAAAGGCAAAACTGAGAGACGTGAGAGTTTAACTCCTTGAATCTGTGCTAGAGTATTCCCCTTTTGATTAACCTGCCTGCAAGCGTGTGGAGTCTGTGACAGGGGAGAACCAGGGAGAGCAGAGGGGGCAGGCACCACAAATGAGACATTAACTGACAGAATAAGGACTTATCTTGGATAGAAGTGTTCTTTGTTTGTTGTTTGGCGTTTTTTTTGTGGTGTTGTGTGTGTTTTGTTTTTTTTTATTATGTATTTTATTCATTTTATTTTGGAAGATCTGTATATATTTTACCACAGGTTTTCCTTTCTCAGTGTGCTCGCTGACACCCCATAGCCCTGCAGCAAACTAATGAAGTGGATTTCCCTTTACAGAGGCCATGCTGACTTTCCCATCAAGCTCTGTTAATACATGTGCTCTATGGTCTTATTCTTTGTTATAGTCTGCCCTCTTACCAAAGATAGAAGTCTTACTCACTGGTTTGTGAGTAAGATATCCACTGATAATCATTTTTAGATGGGACACTCTGGCACTGTGGTGTTTTTTTTTTTTTAAAACATTTGTTGATGCACGTGAGCTTGCCATTTTACATGATGCCATCTGATCATGGGATGGGCAAGCACAGAACTTACCCAATTGGCCTGACACTTCCCAGATGCTTTCTCCTAACTCATCTAGTTCTTCTGATCTCTCTCCCCAATATCTTCAGCAGTAAGGGCTGGCAGAGAGATTTCACTGATTTCCTCTGTTACAGCCTAAACCATGAGTGCCCCTTTTACACCTTTTCACCAGGTGATCCTACCACTTCTCTAGCTGGCTTCTTGATTTTGAGCAAATTTTCGGAATATTTTTGTATCTAGCTTGACTGTTCTTTATAAGGCACTTTACAGGTACATTTTTATCCCTTTTAATTTTCTCTGTGGCTTATCACATTTTGTGAGTTTTCCTTACTGATTTGCATATTAATCAATGATGTCTCAACAAATAGACATTTAAAAAAAATCGATTAAACTCTACTATGTTCAAAGGCTTAAATTTCAAGTAAGCTCTCTGGAACTAGCAGTCATTGTGGACATTATTGAACATCTTCCAGTGTGATTCCTGAAATAGTAATCTAGCAGTTAGTTGTCACAATCTGACTACAATGTCACTATGTTCTTTTGGTTGAGGTGTGTTTGATACAGATAAGCCAGGGTTTCACAGATCCTCTTACATCTTTCTTAAGAACACAACACTGCACAGTGTCACTGTTTGGACCAAATAATATTTGGGTAACTCAGAAAAGCCAAATCGTTACATAGTTGTTCATTGTTTGCTTGTTGTCCTGTGTCAGTTCCCCCCTTATGGTTACAGTGTTGGTTATTTTTGTTTTTTTTGGGGGGGGGGGTATATAAGCTGTCCTCTTGAATCCTAACTCTGAAAGCAGAGCGAGTGTTCTTGAACCAGCTGTTCAGAAATACTCTTTTAGAAGAGAGAATCTTCAAAACAACCTTTCATTTCAGCAGGGGTTTGAGGTATCACTTCCTTGTGTTCCTCTAGAGACATAATTGTGGCTTTTCATGCAAGGGAAGTAGTTAAGTACTAATGCTTTCCTTCTTGAAATGAGTATTGTTCCTCTTTGGGAAATTGTATAAAGATGACCAACAGCTTTTTGAAGCAGTATTCCTCTAGTCAGTTCACTTTATCTTTTACTTTCTTTTGCTGTGCTTCTGTAGCTGTTTTCTCCAGTCAGTGAGCATTATTAATTTTGCAACCAACCTGATTGAAATTTTCTGTTCATCTTAGTACTCAAAATATATTAGCAAAATTTTATTCATCTGGGTTGACAATACAGGTAAGTTTTTAGACAGTGTTGAATTCCTATCAAGTGAGAGATCTGGCTTCTCTGTCTCTTTGGTTTTTAGTGATTTTTTTTTTTTTTTTTTTATATATATTGTTGAAGAGATGAGGATAAATACTAGATTGGCCTCTATATATTTAGCCTAAGAAGGTATTAATGAAACTATACATCACAGTAAGAGAAGCTGGTCACTGAAGAAGTCATGCTTCTAATCAGAAGTTCTCCTGGATTAGGATGAAAAAATGTGACCTCTGGCATTTTAATAACTGCCAGGGAAGAGGAAATTTTGTGTTTTGTAGCTCATGGAATATTTAGTTTTCAGGCTTCAAATTAATAAGACATTGAAATATTTGCATGTATTCAGCCAAGTAACTTTGCAAATTAAAAGGTTACAGTATTGTACTCAAACTGCATCATATTGTGATGAAGTCTTATGGCAGGAGTGTATGCTTGGTTTTATTTTTTAGAGAAAAGGTAGATAGACAGAAAGTTAGAATAATGACCTAAACTGTAATATTATTTACTGAGAGTAATGCTGATTACAAATGAAAAAATAATTATCTACTGTGCATTTAGTAGACACTTCACTCAAAACTATGTAATATTTTTCTATTTTTTGAGGCATTCTTTCAGTTGACTTTTTAACCTTTTATATATCATGTGTTACTTCCACTAAAACAGCTGTCAGTGAAATTATGAGATTTTTATTTTACATCTGATTGGTCAATATCTTACTGTGTAAGAGAGTGTAATAGGACACAAGGCAGAGAAGAAACCATGATAAATATTTTCTCTGGGGACAAATTTTTCCTCACTCATGCTGGAATAACTGATTAAAAACAAAGCAGAAAAGCATCTGAAACAGAGCACTACAGCAATTCGTTCAACTTGTCAGACACAAGTCATTTAACATAACTGTAGAAACAACTGCATGGACAACTTCTCAAATTATTTTCATGTTTTATTACTTAACAGCAACCTCTTGCATTATTTTTTTTTTCCCCACAGTAGTACTGGACTCTGTATTGGAAATTATGTTGATTTAACTTACACCTGGTGATTTTGTTTGAGCTTAAAGTCCCTTTGTTGTCATCATTTCTTCTCCTACAGGATATTAAAAGATCATGTGTTACTTCTGTAACCAAGTTTCACCTGTTAGAAATTTACCTTATAGTATCTTAAGTACAAATTCAAGGCAATTTTTAGACTAACATGAAGATATTAATATTGAATAGTCTATAAATGCTGCAGATATCCTGGCTGACTGTATGATTTAATTTTGTGGTGGATGGCTGTTTGATATTAAACCAAAATGTATAGAAGAAATAAAATTTGTTAAATGCATTTTCTTCTGGGTTTTGAGTATTCTGGTAATTCTAGCCAGTGATTGCAGTACCTCTGCAAATAGAGTTAAAAAACCACTGCAGCACATGGTTTTGTATAAAGCATACTGTACACTGCTTAGCCCAGTTCTAATACCATCTTTAGTGTAATTCCTGAAGCAGAAGTAAGAACAGCAGTTAATATAATTTCAAGGTTGTGTGCTAGCAACATCTGATTCACATAATTCAAAACTAATAGCTTAACTCTAAATCCTTTCTTATTTAATCTCTTCTGGGGGCTTTGTTGGCAGAAAATATTACTGGGATTCCACTTACGTGATATCTTTAATCATACCTGCATCTTGAGCAACCTTTTGTCCTTATAAGATTCAGTTCCTTTCCAACATAATGATGTTGAAATGGTTAGTGGCATATGCTGACTTCCTATTCCAAGTGTTTTGGTATTCAACTATTAAATTCCAGCATTGCTTATTGAAAACATGTAACATTCCTTCTATTAAAAGAAAAAAAAAAAACAACACCAAAAACCAACAACATGAAGAGATGGTTTGTTAGACTCCAGTTTTGAAATACTGTAGTTTTCTAGCTTTTTGTAGGTTATGTATTCCCAACATATTTCTGCTCATAAAACAACAAAGCATGTTTGCATAAAATGTCATTTATGATCATATGTTTGCAGTTTGAATTATGTAGGTATTTATTGCCTGATAGTGAAAGAAAGCAGGACTTTGGAAAATAAGTTAATTAGTTCCAGTTTAATTGAAATTGCAAGTGCTTATTGACAAAACGTTTACCTGTGATTTTTGTGTTACTCTTGTAATTCACCAGCTGTTTGGGTTGGGGTTTTTTTGGACATGTTTTTTTTGTTTGTTTGTTTTGGGTTTGTTGTTTGTTCTTGTTTTTGTGGGGTTTTTTTTGTTTGCTTTGCTTTGTTTTTTTAGTGAAAATTCACCTAACAATATAGATACTTGCAGCAGTGAGAGAACAAAAAAAGCTAAGGTATCCTTGCACTTGAGTGGCGTGACAGTACAGATTTTATTTCTGAGATGTTCTAGTCTTCCATCTCAGCTATGCAATTTATCTTTTGTTTTGAGTAGATCAGATATGAAACAGTTGTGATCTGAAATGTCAGCCACCCCAAATTCATGTGGTACTGTGTCTAAGGTACTGTACTTTTGAGTCACAGCATGACAACAGACTTGTCTGAGGACATGTCATTGATTTAATTACTGAAAACCCATCCTGTGGAGGGCTGGATTTTACTTCTTTAGCAACAGGCGCATTTGAGATTTTACTTCAGCGAACTGCTTCTTTCCTATAAATCTTTTTCCAAACTTAGATATGTGAGGAAAATTGTCGCCTCTACATGCCTCTCTTAATCTTTTTTTTTTTTTTTCTTTCTTTTTTTCTTGCCTCCCCCTCTGTCAAATTTATAGCACATTGAATCTCTTAGTACAGGGATTCTGGCAGTTGCTACAGGGATTAGGAAGAACTCTACTTTTCCCTCTGAAATGTAAGTACTTTCCAGAGGTGTAGTTTGGTTCCCTTAGAAGTGCTTAATACCCACGCAGTCTGTGCCAGATCATTTCACTATTGCCAAGACAGCAGTCGGACTAGTGCTAGCTCAATAGATGAGTAAGTACATTATCAGGTAGTTCACAGGGGATTTTCCTTGCCAGTGCTAGGGAGGCTCATGAGTTAAGGGTGTAATAAGTTCGAGTCAGCTCTTGTAGCTTCTCTGTAAACTTACCCTATATTTGCTGCTGTGTTTGTATATAAATATCCTTCCTTGATGGTTGGGAAGGGGAAGCCAAATGTGAAAGACTCTGAAAAGCCAACAGAGGTAATAGAGTAGTAGTGGTTTGGGGGGTGTGATTTGTAGTGGGTTTTTTTGTTTGTTTGTTTGTTTTGTTGTTTTTCCCTTGGGTGTTTTTGTTTTGTTTTCCCAGATAAAATTAGAAAGAATCATGGAATGATCATAGAATGGCTTGGGTTGGAAGGGACCTTGAACTCCCCTGACATGGGGGGCTTTCAAGACAACAAGTCGAATATGACTTGATAAAGTCTTACCTGTCAAAATTTGTTTGTATTTACAGAACTAAGTGTAGAGATTTATTTTTTTAAGTACCCGTTACAATTTTAAGAAAGCCAAAGAACTAGTAAATCCTACGAATGCTGCAGTAAGAATGAGTCTTTACTAATTTTGCTAATTTTCTTTATGGCTGGCTACTGTTACTAGCTAGTTACTATGGTCTTTCCAATTAGAAACTGTTAAGATCTTTCTGAATACTGGCAATACAGCTGTAATGATCTTTCTGTATTAGCATTTGTTAGAACAAGCAGCATGTCTAATTGAAATGACTATCTAAAGGGTGTAGAAATATTTGTGCTTTTCTTGTCAAAAAACATATTATTAAAAACTTGAAAATGCTAAAGAGTACTTAAAATTATGAAATACAAGTTATGTGCAGCTTGATACAAAACACTTCAGCTTTTTATAGTTTTTTTCTTTGAGCTTGTGTTGAATACCTTAATAAATAATGTGTAAGCAGCACTGTTACGTAAGGAAATATTTTAAATCTCAGGAAGGGTGGCAAATCTGAGAGGAGGAAAACTCTTATTCCCATAAATGAATTTTGCAAACAACTTCAACTTGGGAAAGTTTCTTTTTCATAGGTGAAGAAAATCCTAGGAAGTCTTGCATCAGATAACAGTATAGGCTCTTCTCTAAAGCAGGCTGTAGGATTTCTCTAAACTGATTTTTGATTTCACATGCTCTGATAGTTTGGAGCATAGGCATTGTAAGGGATAGAAGTGGATGACACTTGATTGAAACATTTTGGGTGTTGAATTATTGAACACAATCCTTTGCAGCTGCTTGCAATAAAATCCCCAACTTGTGTGTTTTCTTTAATCTGAATGTATGTATGTTAATTGACTTAACTATAAGATCTCATACATTTATCTCCTAGACTGAAGTGTTTGATGCACTTATTGCCTTATGTATGCTTGGATATTCATATAGGGTGTGGTTCTAACTCTGGAAATAATGTCTTAGAGTCTATTGAGCTTATCAATGACAAAGACGACATTTGTATATTATTGTAAATATTATTGTAAAATCCTTTAAATAATTTTTTTGTGATACTTTTCAGGGTCATCCCTATTATATTTTAAAACCTGAAAAAGAACCTACTAGTGGGAATTAGCTGTCTTGGTGACAAACATCAGTGTAATTTCTATCTTTATCATTCCTCATATGTACTTCCAGGGATCACACTGATCCTTAAACATCAGATTATTTTCCACTTCGTTCTCTTTTCCTCCTTGTAACACTTTGATATCATTGTTATTTGTTGTAGTACTGCTGTGTTGCCCAGTGGTCCTTAATCCAGGGTTTTTTTTTTAATTTATTTTTATTATAACCTGTTAGAGAAACATGAGGTACAAGAAGTGCAGATAAGGAAAACCAGTGAGACAGTACTGACCAGTTTGATAGAGGGCAGTCGTGGTAGAACTGCACACTTATTATTGTATCTTTGTAAGATTTCTTTGGCAAAAGTATTAGCAGGAAAATGATTAAGCTGATAGCCTTAAGGTGTTCCTTTGAAGTGTTAACAGGCAGCATGGAGGATTGAACACAGATGCTTTTAGGGGAATGTAACAAATGGGGAATAAAGGTTGGCACTAGTGATAGATGTCATTTGAGACAACTTAGGATATTATTACTGGAAGTAAACTGTCAGGTGACTTCTTTGTTGTCCTGTTTTTGTTGGGTTGTGTGTTTGGTTGTTTTTTTTTTTTTGTGGGGGTGGGGTGTTCGTTTGTTTTTAAATTGTCCAGTGTATTGAAAACAGCAATGCACCAAGAATGAAAAGGTTTTAATCTACCTGTCTTTGGTAATTAGTATTATTTTAAGTTATTGTTGTAAATACTTTAGTTCTTCCTCAGGGCGAAAAATGTGCTATTCAGGAAACTCACTAAAAAGGCTACCTTTTCATCTTCAGAAGCCATTTCTTGAGGAAGAGTTCTGGCATATTTGTTTGAAAATAGTTTTGGGCTTTGTGTACTTTATGAACAATCTGGTGGGATGTGGGCTGTGCGCTGGAAGAAGAGTGCTGACACTGGCTTCCACTCTTCTTAACAGAGAGAGTGGAAACCTGGCAGAAGAGCAAATTTACCCTCGTAGGTTGTCAGAGGGACCTACCTTTCTCAGTGGACTCTGTACAGAGGGTTTAGGCAATTATGTTAAACAGGTTTCCTCATCTTGTTCTGACTTTCCCTGTCTTCATGCTCTGTTTTTGAGCATATCACCTGAAATGAGATACCAGGGTACATAATAAGCAGTGGATTGGTTTCCAGCTGATATAATTGTGTTGTGGAAGCACTGCTCTGCTTGCCTATCTCCTTCCTGAGGTTTTATTATTCTGTTACCAATCTCCTAAGCAACCTTGAAAGAACTACTGATGTTGTTTATAAAATCAATGAGTTTGCAGTGTTTAGAGGGCTTCAGAAAAATGTCATGTGGAGAGGAAAAAGGATGCCCTGTAGCATTTCTTATGACTTGGTGAGCGCTGTCAGCTAAGAGTTGAAAAGAATAAAAGAATTTTAAAAAATAAATTTAGAATGACCAGCAAGTCATAGTGAAATGAAGAGTGCCTCAAGATTCAAGCATTTGGTGCATGTTTTACCCTGCTGTGCACTCTAGTTAATGTTCATAGGTTTAGCTTCTAATTTAGGGGAATCATTCTATAATAAAAACAAAGTATATCTGTCCAGTTCACTCAATATTTTTGAGTTCACAGTGGTTATATCAGCTGTTTATTTCAGAAAATATTTCAACTACAGTTGGCACGGCATCCCCAGGTATTTTTTGGTGGTTCTTTTGACAGCAGTTCTTCCTCCATGGGTGCTACACAGAAGTCATGGTGCTTCTTTATGGCATTGTGTTGCTGGTGGCCTTGTTCTTCATGGAAGACAGAAATCAAGGTCTTGGTTGTGCTGAGCAATTACACACTGCACTCTGCTGTGTTCAAGTGGAGATGCCTAAGCATAGCTATTGATCTTGAGATAACTGGGAGCTTGCTACAGTACCTGCATTCCTATTTCATTTCAGAGATGCAGACTCGATATTTCTTTCATGTTCTAAATTGTTGCTTTGCAGTGTGGGTTTTTGATGACAGAAGTTAGTGATGGATCAAATATGCATTTGATGCATAATTTCTAATGCAGATAAAATAACTTTGATTTATGATGAAGGTATTTTGAAAACAAAGGTTGACCTAATCCATTTCTGATCAATATTTAATTATTTGAAGATTTCAGGATGTATGCAATGCCTCAGATATATTTTGTAGATGCTGCAACACTTCTCATTCTTTGAAAATATCAGTGCTCAATCAATGCTAAGCTATTTTTTTTAACAACTCTGTATAAAAGAAGTGTATCAGAAATTTGGTAACAAAAAACCCCAGGCTCCAATATTGCTTCCATTCTTATTTTTGAGATAGAGCTTCTGTTTCAGAATGAACTTCTTTGTAGTGCTTTAATTGAGGAGAGATTTTGTAACTTTCCTTGATTTGTTGAAGTGTTTTACTAATTGGTTGCCTAGCTTAACATTAATGAAAGGGAGATTTCTGAAACAAAATAAATTCAGTCTTGGTGAAATACTTGTTACTATTAATTTGGTTAGATAAGTTTCGTTTGAAATTCTGTAGCATATGGAATAGTCTAAAACATTCCAAAAAGAGAAATTCTGATGTCAGAGTGAATAGCCTTTACAGCAAGTAGGGAATTCTATTGTACATAAAAACTCTCATACATGGAAACAGATGTTTCTGTTCTGAACACAGGGATCAATTAGAAAAAGATTAATTTCCTCCCTGCCCACCCCTACCCCCAAATGTACAGGGGTTTTTTTTTTTAGTTTGTTGTCAATTATTTTCACAGGCTGATCCAAAAGAGTTGATACAGATGGTCACAAAGCATGTTACTCAGTATGGCTGTACAGACTGGTCTGAAGAAATCACATCTTTGATAAACCAGCTGCATTACTACAATGAACGACTGCTGGATTTCACTCAAGCTCAGATTCTGCAAGGGCTTGGCAAAGGAGTGGATGTACAGAGGTTTACGGCAGATGGACAGTACAAGAGAGAAACAATACTAGGATTGGCTGAGTAAGTAATGTCTGTTATGTTTATTTTCTTTATTTTAAAAGGAACTTACTCTAAGTTACCAGTTGCTTTAGATATTTATGCTGTAATGCTGCTACAGTTGAAGGTCCAGGGAGGTTCTCCTCTCCCTCTACTCTGCACTAGTGAGATCACCTCTGGAGTATTGTGTCCAGTTCTGGTCTCCTCAATTCAGGAGGGACAGGGAAATACAAGACAGAGTCCAACAGAGCATTACAAAGATGATGAAAGGACTGGAACATCTCTCGTTAGGAAAGGCTGAGAACCCTGGGGCTGTTTAGTCTTGAGCAGAGAAGACTGAGAGGGGATCTTATGAATGTTTACAAATATCTGAAGGGTGGGTGTCAAGTAGAAGGTGCCAGTTGCTTTGCAGTGGTGCTCTGTGTTAGGTCAAGGGGAAATGGTCACACACTGGAACACACAAAGTTCCACCTCAACATGAGGAGAAACTTCTTCACTGTGAGGGTGACAGAGCCCTGGAACAGGCTGCCCAGAGAGGTTGTGGAGTCTCCTTCCCTAGAGACTTTCAAGACCTGCCTGGACCTGTTCCTGCGTGGCCTGCCCTGGGTGATCCTGCTCTCTCAGTGGGTTTGGACTTGATCTCCAGAGGTCCCTTCCAACCTCTACCACTCTATGATTCTGTAAAAGCTTTTGAGGAACATCTTTAGATGTTTATGGTTTTCCACGTGTGTAGCTACTCAATAGCTAAATTCCAGTAGAAATTTCTAAGTAAAAAAGCACTGATATGTAATGCTAAATAAGAGTAGTAGTATAACTTCAGGTTTTGAACGCTAAGCTGCTGCTTCTCATCTATAAAACCTATGCCTGCATAGAATTTGGTACTGCATTCATAAAAGTAGTCTTTAAGCATACAATGTTTCCATTGGAGTTACCCGTTTTATATATATTGCTCACTGAGCACATATCATGTCAGTAGTATGTCACTAGAATACACAGTCTTGATGATTATCTCCAGTAAGATCAATACAGAGATTCTTCTATTATTGCAATATTTACTTTGGATGTAGCATGCTTATTTACATTCTCATTCAAGAGTTCTTTAGCTAATGTCTTCATATTTAATTTATCTTTACAGAAGAGAAAGTTTGTCTACTGTAGGTAAATAACAAAGCAAAATATGAAAGCGTTGGTAAAATAAGGCTTCATAGCATGTGGACGAGAGTGGTAGTTCCCTATTAGGCAGTTGCAGATACCCAATTAATTACTTGTTCATCTTGAAGCTTCCCTGCTTTAATCTTCTTAGTTGACTCTTAATCTTCATTTTCAAATGAAAACAATGTGTAAATTCCATATAATTGTGTAGTTTTATTTTTTCTTACTTTTCAATTATCATTAATTGTCTCATGTTTTAAATCTTTTATGAAGTGCTGTTTACAGGAACAACACCTGGAAGAGATGGTATCTTACAAAACAGCTTTGTACTAGAATAAGCAATTTGCTAGAAGTGTTCAACAAATAGTTGTCAATTTTATCTTCCATATGTGGTGTATTGTCATTAGAGCTTATTATGTATTATTTATCCAATATTTAAACATCTGGGTGCCTTGCAGAACTTAATCAAGGTTAGTTCTCAAGCACTTAACAATCTATTTAGGCAAAATAGAGCTAGAAAGTATCTGGAAATGAATTAGAGAAACTAAAGAAAGACCGAATGCGAATTCTCGAGTGATCAGGTGAAGACCAGTGTAGCTTCAGGCTAACTGTGGTGTTTGAAGTTTGTAAATTATTCTTTTACTTGAGGCCAGCTTTTGGGTGGCTTACTCTCATTTTTCTTTTTTTCATTTGTTTGTTTTTGTCATTTTGGGGTTTTGGGTTTGTGTTTTTGTTTTATTCACCTGCTCTGAGATCTTCAGTCTTTCACTTGCTTCTTTCAAAATGCTGAAATCAGAAGTTGACTTGAATGATCTAATACCAATTTCTTGTCACCATTCGGAAATACTTATTTTTTTGCAATTAACAAGCAACCTGAATTTCATGACATAGCTTCTGCTTATTGTGTTCTCCGAATTATTTTGGTGCATATGAACTAGATCCATTTCTGGAAGACTATGCCAGAAGGTCCTGTATAAAACCACTTTAAATGTACTTCAGCTCATATTAATGACATTAGTTTCTGAACTGTTGTATGTGCTTTTGCCGTACAGCTCTGCTCTATTGCCAGTGGAAACACAGCCTTGTCTCCCTGGAAAAGTGAATATCATTTATCTTTATTATGATTGAAACCAGTGGTGGTCCTAATGCTTTTTAGCTGATTGATGTCAGCAGAAAATGTTGAAGACAGCATTTGTGAATAAACACATGCACATAAATGATACAAGTGAGGTTTTGGAGAACAAGATAGGAAAAAAAAAATTGGTCTGAGTTGCCAAATATCTATTTCTGTGAGCTTGAAGATAGTTAGCAAAATCCTAACTGACCACTACTGCACAGACATATTTTTTGATACTTTGGAAATGTGCACTCGCACACAGGCGGGGTGGCTAAGAACCACCCACAAAGAACCACTTCTGATTTGTTTTTGCTCCAGCCTTGGTGCAGCAGCACACAGCAAGTACAGCCAAACTGTGCCTGCACCAGAGTCATCAGTGGGGATTTCTCTGGCAGTCCTCAGGCTCACAGAGACAGGCAGTTAGAGCTGGGCATGAAAAGGGATGCTAAAAAAGTCCTTTGCAAGGTAACGGCCATTTTTTCACCTTTTCATTGTGTAACAACTACTTGTTCTTGTCTTGTCAGTGTTATCTGACGATGAATGGCTTGTTACTGTTCTTCATTTATACAGTATAATTTCCTTAAGCCTCCATTGCCTTATACTGACAGTGCATGCCACTCAATTTGAAAAGAGAGGATTTTAGTTTTATAAAGTGCTAGGGGGAATGGAACCCACTAGCTCCAAGAGCCACTCCTGATTTGTATGACTAATGGGAGTTATGCAACTGAAGCATTCATATCATCTTCCTCTGTCACTGAATCACAGAGTCACAGAATGGTTGAGGTCGGAAGGGTCATTTGAAGATCATCTTGCCCAACCTCCCTGCTCAAGTAGGGCCACCTAAATCTCGTTGCTAAGCGCTATGTCCAGGTGGCTTTTTAATATCTCCAAGGTTGGAGACTCCACAGCCTTCCTGGGCAACCTGTTCCAGTGCTCAGTCACCTTCACAGTGCAGAAGTGTTTCTTGATGTTTGCACAGAACATCCCGTGTTTCAGTTTGTGCTATTGCTTCTGGTCCTGTCACTGGGTACCACTGAAACAAACTTGGCCACTTCCTCCCTGCATCCTCCTTTCATGTATTTACATACACTGATGAGATTCCCTCCTGAGCCTTCTCTTTAGGTGGAACAGTCCCAGCTCTCTCAGCCTTTCCTCACAGGAGAGGTGCTCCAGTCCCTTTATCAGCTTCATGGCCCTTCACCAGACTCCCTCCAGTAGCTCCATTATTCATTTTAGAACTGCTCAGATAATTTCAGCAGTTGTTGTAAGTTGTTCAGTACACCTCCAGTGTACCTTTTCCTCAACATCCTGTTATCCCCCCTTTAGCCAGTGGCAAACTCACAGTGCAGTTCTTGTGTCAATCTTCACCTTCACTCTAACTAGTCATCCCCTTGTTGACAGTACATCAAATAATTTCTGGAAAATGCAAAGGAATGTAAGTTTACATGTGTTGTCATTTGGCAACAGCTGTTGTGGATCCCTGGTTAAAGGTCTGCTTTTATGGACTGAATGACAACCTGCACAAACTGGGGCTACTAATATGGAATTATAGTGTTGTCATACCGCTTCTTAATGTTGAAAAATAGAATAGATCATCTGCCTCTAAGGGAGTAGGTGACAGTATTTTTGAAAAAGTTTAGCTCATCATCCTACATCACTGCTTGTTGGATTGAAAAGTGTTCTTCTGTTTGTATTGAAGTGTATGGTCTAGTTTCAAGAGGGTTAGGGTTAATCAGGGAGGGTGTTGTGGCCATTGGAACAGAAGAGATGAGATTAGGCAACTTTTTTTTTTTTTTTTGGCTTAAATGTATCTCAATAAATACTTTTATTTATCTTACTGTATATTTCTATCTTCTGATTTTAATGCTTGTGTTCTGCCTCGGTGTAAAGTGCCTTATTTTTCAGGGACTGTCATAAGTAAGTGTCATTACAAGAGAGTTGGTTTTTTTTATTTGTTCACTTGTCTGTGTTTTTTCTTTGTTTTGTTGTTTTGTTTTGTTTTTTAACTGTTAGACCAATACTTATAATACAAATCTTATTCTGATAGCTGGTTGTGCACATTTTTCAGCATTATGATCTTTCTTGGTATATCTTGCTCTTCTACTCTGTATCATACATCTTATTTTAATTCCACAATGACTGTATCAGCTATTACAGTGGAATGTAATGATATGTTGGATTGAGCATCTGAAAATCAGAATTAAGATGTATGGATGTGTCAGCTGCTCACCTGGAATGGTGAGAAGGTCATAGACTCCACCTGTAAGCCTCATTTAACATAGATCAAGATATGATGCAGATCTACCCTTTGTAAATGGCAAAAAGAAAGAACTAGGAGAATACACTCTCTGATCTGTAGGGGTTTTTCTGCTTTCCTTTTACTATCCTGCATGGATCATTTCTCCACAATGTCTACCCTCTCAGGATTGTAGAAAACTATGTAAAGAATCTCAATTGTAAAGATGTTAAACATAATGTGATAAGGTTACTTATGTTTATGTAGTTAACATGAGTCTTATAGTAATAGAATAATTAACACATAATATTTAATTTTGTAAATTAATTTAGTGACAGTTGCAATTATATCGTGTAATAGTTCATATTATGTAAGGCTTTTTTTCTGTAGTCCCACATCACTTTTTAATTAAAAAGAACCTAAAATAATATGGTCAGCAGTATTCACATGAAATACATTTATTAAAAAGTTGTTCATTACAGGTCTATTACAATCTAATTACAAACATTAATTTTCTTGGAATTATCCTAAATGAAAACAAGCAGAACAAACAAAACAGAAAACCAAACTAAAACCCAAAAAAAGTGTTATCAGCAGTAATAGTATTGTTCCTATTCCAGCCTAAAACCAAGAACCATGGGTATGTATTTGAACTATACTAACTTCAGTAGATTACTAAAAATTAATATGAAGTTAACTTCAGGTTTGCTTCACTTAACAGATTCTCTATCTACTCTTTTGTTTAAAAAAACCCCCAACAGATAAACAGTTTTATTTCTAGGACATTTACAGAGTGAAGCAGGACATCTTCACACCTCCTTTTAGGCTGCTAATACTAGGAGTGTTTCTATCTGTGAACTTCTAGAAGAGCTTTGAGGACCTACATACCAGTTGTGCTAAAACCCTGTAGGTGTTGCAACTAAATCAGATAAATGCTGCGACATATTACGTTCTTCATCACTTTGTAATTGAAGTGAAATTAATGGAGGTTTTTGATTTAGCACAAAGGTTAAGCAGAAGCTGTCCTTGAGAGACAAAGTGTATATGGAGTAGATGCCTGTCTTTGGAATATCTGTGCAGTTTGGCTTGTTTTTTTGGTTAGGTTTTGTTTTGTTTTTTTTTTCCCCCAGATGGAGCACTGAGTATAATCAAATGTGAAAAAATACGCTTCAAGTATTTTTATTTAACAGTGATTCTAATTTCTTGGTCTATTAAAAAAAAAATCATTTTCTAATGTAAATACTTGTTTTCAAATTATGTCTCTATTGGCTTAATATAAATTTTCCTTGTTTTCTTTCATGCCTCTACTTTATAAGAACACTTGAAGAAAATGTCTACAAGATTGCTGTTTCTTTGGCTCAGCGATACAATGTTCCGCTTTGGGAAGTTTACATGACCCATCTGGAATTTTTATTCACCGACAGTGGGTAAGTTGTCTCTCCTGCAAATACATATACTATTCTGTTACACAGAAATATGTGCTAACCTGTGCAAAAATTGAAGCATACTGGGAGTTGAGTTCAGTTTGTATTTTCATTTTTCTCATGTTGTGATAGCTTGGGAATTTTTGTCTTTTTCATGTGATGCTTTTGTAACCAGCCACAAGAATAGGCGTTACAAGTACAGCTAAAATCTCGTTTTACTGTAACTCCAGAAGAGTCTTACTGTTTTTGAAGTATCCTGGGACTTTGTTTCAGTCTTTAGGTTTTCACAGCTTTGAATGCTTAGCACTCCTTTTTCCAACAGGAACTTATCTTGTAGTTATTTTTACAGTCCCTTGAGATATGTCCTGATGCTTGATAGCTTTTATATAAATTATTTATTAGAAAAAAAAAGACACCTTTGGTATTTATTGACCTCTCTTCTACATAATAGCAAATAAAATGAATATATTGGAGCTTCCCATTCACTTTTTTTCATCTATGCAGATTTTTGTGGAAGCATATCTTTTTATTTTAATTTTTTTTAACGATATTTATTTGGAACTGTTCTTGCCTGGTCTGGCAGACCACACCTGGCATTGTTTGCGGGGCAGGAGGGGAGGGATACATTTTTTTTCTGGGTTCCAGGGTGTTGTTTTTTTTAATGTTGTTTTGTTTTTAACTTTGACCTTTTGTCAGTCAGAGAAGTACTTTTTGTCCATTGAACGATAAATAAACCTCTTCAATGAAAGGCTAAGCTAGCTGTCTGAATAGTGCATTCAGATGACAGTGATGTAGAGTCCCCTGTGTAATACAGCAGCTCTTATGTACTGTTCGGACAGACATGATAAAATTAGTACTTTGTTTCAAATTTTAAATTGTGAAAACAGCTTTAGCTTGCAGCAGTATTTGTACCTCTCTTACCATTAACTATTAATTAAAAAGCATTAAAATGTTTTATAAAACATGAGAGACAAAAAACAAAGCCTGATAGATGTTGGTGCAAGATCTGAGAAGATAAAATAACATCCTGAGATTTTTCTTTGCTTCCTCCAGAAGTCATACCCTATAAATTCTGATGCTGCTAAATTATTTAGTGCTTTAAACAAACCAGACAGACAGGGTATAAACACTGCAACACTGGGATGAATGTGAAAAAGCCAGCTGACTTCTCTGGGACTAGAATATTGCCTAAGATGTTTTGCAACAGTTTTCTATAATTTTCTTTGTTCTTGTCCTCCATGAGTTAGTATTCATAGAATTCTGAAATCACTGATGTACAGAGTAACAACCTTTTCCCTAATGAATTTCAAAAAATTCTTGCAAATTGATGTATAATAGCATAATATGCTGCTGAGCATGGTTTTGTTGTATCATAATCTCATTTTCAAGTTGATTGACAGCATATGGCCATTACGGTGTATTTTAGTCTTGGGATTATGGCATTAATAATGCATGCCTCATTATGCATTCATTCTGAACTAAAAAGAAGTTTATTCTAAGACTTAATCCCTTTAACTGAATATGCAGTATTTCTATAAGCCACTTTATGTATGGAGAAGCTCAGAAGAAGCACTTACATAGTTTGTAGTAACTATTTCTTTGATTACTTGATGACAAATAAACACGTTTTTCTGCTATGCTGTGAATTTGAGTCTGATAAAAATTGTTTGGAATTTACATTTCCACTAAACATAAAATAAATGTATTGTTTCTTGTGAAGAATCTGATCACATTTGATTACCAAAAATCTGTAAAATGCATTTTATGACTTCAGTGACAGGAAGTTTCATTTTTGCCTGTCACAGAATCTAATATTCCAGAATCTTTCTGATCATTATAATGAAGCATTCTTGTGTACCACCAGCCGCATGCCAAAGCCACTTGGCAAGCCTCTGTCGATCCTGTCAATAATTTAATGTTCATTTAGCCTTTAGTTTGAACTTTGAGTGTGGAATATAATGTATACAGATCACACTCCTGAAATACATCAGGTCCGAGTGTCTGTTTTGTCTGTTATTAAGAGTGAATGATGTTTTATTTCCATTAATATCATACTTATTTCCATTAATATGGTAGCACACTTGACAAATAAGACAAATTTAGAGAATTAAAATGATGCTTAGAAGATTAACAGCGTAACTGTTATAGATGTAAAAATAACTCAAAACTAACTTACTCTCTCTTAGAAATCAGAGAATTTTAAATAGAAGTTTGTGGTATTTGCTGTAAGAAAATCAACTTTAGAGATGAAACTAAGTCATACTGGGGGTTGGACTCGATCTCCAAGGTCCTTTCCAACCCCGACACCCTGTGATATTTTACTTGGGCATCAAAGAGAAACACTTAACTAAGTTGTGGCATTTATACTAAGGAAAAATTAATGTTTAAATTCTAATTTAATGATTTTTAAATGTAGAAGAAAATCAAATGTTATTGCAAGGCATCAGATTTCCAAATGAAATCTACAGCTTAAAGTAGCATATGATTGGACTCTGGGGAAAGTCAAGGTGTTAGTCATCTGTAGGTTATTTCCTTTCTCAGATTTTAGTTAAAACTTTCATATGAGAATAGTATAAACTTAAGATGAGACTTTATGTACACCCATTTTTCTTCCAGCTGAGGCAGAAAGAAGTGTTTGCATTCAGCTATCTTATATGCAGTCAGATGGAAGTGTCTAAATGCATGCGGTGAAAGAACCAATGTATTTTTTTCAAAAGGATGAGGAAAAAAATTCCTGAAGCAGTGAGACTGGCTGAGGTCAACCCAAGACTTGCTGATATTTTCATAAGCTTTCATGGATGACTTGATAAAACTGTCAAATTGAATGTGAAGCAAGAATAGTAGTGTCAGATAGATTAACTAGTGGGCAAGAGACAGTTTCCAGTGATATCATCTCTCAAAGTATGCATAGGTGCTCACTGATTGCAGAAAATAGAATGTAAGATCTGGGGAAGCTTCAAATTGAGCAATAGGATTTTCTAGCATCCTTCAGCCACAAGGGTTTGTGTTTGTTTGTTTGTTTGTTTGTTTGGGTTTTGTTGTTTCGTTTTTTTCTATTTTTTGGTTTTGGCGATTTAGTTTATCGGGGGTGTGTGGTGTGGTGTGTGTTTGTTTGGTTCTTTTTAAAAGCTTCCCATATACATACTCTGGACATACCTGTGGTTAGAGAAGTGGAATGCTGCTTTGAATCCTGCTTTTGTTTACAGATAATAAGTACTATCTAAATACTTACATATGAGTATTTACTCTTTTAGAATGTCTTAGAAAGTTGAACCTTAAACAAAGGAAAGTTTTATCCTCTCTCTGCAAGTGTGCAGCTGAAGAGTCTTTCATGGCAGAGCCAGGACTTTAAAGCCAAACTTATTTCTAAATGCAGGCTATCGACACTGGAAATAGAAGAAAGAGCACAAAGTCTCTGTCTGTTTGAGACTTTGAAAACCAGTCCTGAAATGTTACATGAACACATGGTTAAATATGTATACCCAAGTATTGAAGGCAGAGATCACCAGCGGTTGCTTTATTACTTTACACTCCTTGAAAATTGTGGCTGCTCAGAAGTGGTGAAGCATACTGTTAAACCTGAAACTCACGTCCGACTCCTGAAAAAATTCAAAGCAGTTGCACCAGGTAGGAGAGTTCCTGTTTCTTTTCTTCATACCTGTATTTATTATTCTGTTATGAGAGTGTTGATGTGATTATGCTTAGCTAATTTGTACTCTTCAGGTAATTTTTTCCGAATGAGTGTTTCAGATGAATGCAAATACTGTAGTAGGATAGTCCTATCTTACAGGAGTAAGTTACTTCTCTTTGTATTAATGGAAATTTAATTTATCACAGTAAGCAAAAAATATTAAAAAACAGGTTTCTTTTGGTGATGCAAGTTAAAATTATGGGCAGTGGTTCATAATGATTTTTTTAAAAGAAAAAATACAGGTGGCCTACAGCAGCATTTTTAGCCCTGCAAGTTTAACATGAATATTCTGAAAGAATTTAAGACAGTTTACCTTTCAAAAGTCTGAATTATATAATATATTAGAACTTTAAGCACTTTGTTTACATGTTTTAAAGAGGATAATTTTATTTTGTGTTTTATCCTTGATGTTACCTTTTGCTTTTGCAGAACTGCAACATTGTTTGTCCTCTTACATAATCAGACAATGCCTGTAAAAATTTGCTGCTGGAAAGCACCCTGAAATTTTGAATACTAGCTTCCGTTTGCTTGTTAGTTGAGTATTAGCAGCATCTTGAATTTCAGCTGAGTAACTCCCAATCCAGCTTCAGAATGAAAAATATGCACTGTATGGAATCACCTGCTGTAGGGACAAATTAATTGTTCAATACTGGAATCTCGTGTATCAGACACTAACTGCTGCAGAATTTGGCAAGAGTCTGTTTATAAATTCATGTATTACAGGAGAAAAAAAGGCAGTAATTTTTGGGGAGAAGGAAGGATATCTTCAGTTCTTAATGTGTTTAAACACTGAAGTTATATGATGCTTGTCAAAGAAAGTCTGCCAATAAGTTATTTTTTACCTTTCCAAGCTATTTCTAAACTTTACTCAAAAAAAAAAAAGTTCCTAGGACCATACATCAGACACAAATTAGTCACTTTGTACAGTAAAAAAAAAAAAGTATTATTCTCTTAATTAAAATCCTGTGTTGAGCATAGTTTATAGGTAGTAGGCAAAGAACAAATCAAAGGGTAGAGGTTACAGTCCCTAAGTATATGAAGAAAACCATGGCTGTAGCTGTTTACAAACCTGTCTTCCTCCTAAGTCTGCCAGTATATATGGTTGTAAAATAGAGTCTGTCTAATTCTGTAGATGCTGGTTTAACACTCACCGTTTTATGTATGAATGTAGAATTTTAGTAGATTTAACTATTAATAACTTCTATTTTGTTTGCCTTTTTCTCCTTCCGTCAATAGGTCTTAATTACAAAAAGCTAACAGATGAAAATGAAAACCCTCTGGAAACATTGGAGCCTGTCCTTACAAGTCAAAACATCTTATCTATTTCCAAACTGGCTCCAAAAATTCCTAAAGGAGATGGCAGCATGCTGTCACCAAGCTCTATTTATACTGTCTGGTTACAAAAAATTTTTTGGCATGGTGATCATCATCTCATTAAAAAAATACCAGAAACAACGGATGAGTGGCTACATGCATATGATATGTGTTCAAAGTACTTTGATAGACTTGATCCTGATGATATTGTCACTTTTATTGATGAAATTACCTTTTCTTCAAAAGCTGTCACAAAGGTAAGCAGATATATTTGAAGAATTTCAAGCCTCAGGTGATGGACAGTTGAATATACTATGAAGAAGAAAATCTCAGGTTTTTTTTTTTTACTGTTTTTAAAGATAAATTTGTAAACTTGCTTCCTCTGCCTACCTCTTATGACTGTCAGTATACAAGAAGAGATGTTACCTCTGTGGATAAGAGAGTTTTTGATGGAAAGCCAAAGTCCCTGTATTCTGTTTCAGCAGAGTGAGAGAGAAGTCTTCTTGTGTAGTTAGTTATTTCACCTGTGCTCATGCTAAAATTCATTGTGCTGCAGGCTTGCGTTTAGTACCAGGCTTCTGCATTCTGAATAGCATGCTCCACAGAGAAGTGTTCTGGGCCAATGCATATGGTTTCTAGGCACTGTAATAACATAAATGATAAACCCTGTCATAATCTCCATCTGGCTGAAAGTCTGTTATTGAAAGAACGTAATTTCATGTCTGTAACATAAATTACCAGATATGCAATTTCTTTTTGCCCAGTAGGATATTTCTAATACAATGTTACCAATGTTTTCTTATGTATCTTTACTGCCTAGCGCAAAAAAAAAAGAGAAGGGATTTCTTAGATACTTCCTTGTAAAAAGATCTTGAAATGCCTTCACTATCTTAATCTAAAATGAAAAGATGATGATGATGAGGTGTTTTGTGGTTGGTTTTTTTTGTTTGTTTTTGTCTGTCTTTGTCCATTCTGGATAAGGCTCATTTTCCAGAATTGTTTACTCATTGTATTCAATGAGAATTATAATTTGTTCCCTCTTTGAATATTATTTTAGTGTTCCAATAATTATTAATATACATATATCAGAACTCACCTAACCTGTATTTATACTAGAGTTTGGGGGAGGGGGGAAATAAGATTAATTGAAATCCTGGGAAAATTAAAAGCTTTGTCAGTACCAAATTTATGCTTTAATCTGTCATGCTAGACCGACACATTTTATCACTAGTTGCATCAGCTGTCTATTAAGTCTACTCAGCAGAACCACACTCTTATTTAGGTGTTTTGATCCTTTTTATCACATGCTGAGTGTTTCAAGCTTATCAAGAAAGACTGACATTAATTTTGAGACCTCTGTTGCCAGACCTCACCCTGGACTGAGGTAGCCAGCGGTTGACTGTTACCTAATGAGAAGGAAATACTGTCTTTATCTGTGATCACTGCTAGTGACGACTTGAAACTCTTGGTGTTCGTGTATTTGAGTCGTTTCAAGATGATTTCTCATTCTGGATGCTTGGTCTGGGGCAAGGGTCGATAGCCTCCACTCTGTATCTGTTTTGAAACACATTGTTTATTTTCCTGTGCTTATTTCTCCTTAGACTTCTAATAGAGTTTCTCTACTCTGTTAAGATGAGTAGGAGCAGCAGATAGGAAATACTGATGTCAGTATTACTATGGTTGGTGGCCAAGCAGAAATCTGTTAGATGTTTTGGCCACAAAAGATATTCAAGAAGTGTCTGAAATATTTGGTCAAATCAGCCATTTTAGTGTGTTCCCTGCACTGGATTTGGGAATGAAACAGCTGTTTAACCAGCTTGCAGCTGGCTTTGCCTCAGGATCCCATCCAGCTTTCAAGTGGAGCTGTACAATGAAACATAGTGTAATAGACCCTGAAAAGTTATTTCTCAGAGAACTCTTTTCTCTAACTTTGATCTGAAAACTTGCTTCACACATGAAAGCTGCATTTTGATTTGCACCTTTGACTTAAAATTTTATCCTTTTTTTATCCTTTTTTGAAGCTGCACTGATCATGTGATCAATTGTTTAATTGCTAATTCAGCACTTTCTTCTCAGCTGAGTTCTATGGACAAGTACTTGATTTTATCAGTTCCTGTTCCCATGATAGACACATTTCTGTATTTCATGAAAGTGATGATATTTAAGACATGTAAAGAACTACAAAAAACCCTATGGTCATTATTATGAAATAATACTTATAATAATTTTAACTACACTGATCTCCAGATAAACTGTCTGTCAGGGATGAAGTTAACTTTCTTCAGAGCAGCCTCTATGGGGCTGTGCTTTAGATTTGTGATTAAAACAGTGTTGATAACATATAAGTGCTTTGGCTGTTACTGAGCAGTGCTCCCACAGAGTCAAGGTTTTCTCTTTTTCTCAACATCACAGTCCTGAATAGGCTGCAGGTAGGCAAAAAGTAGGGAGGGAACACAGTGAGGACAACTGACCTGGGTTGGCCAGATGTGCATTCTATGCCATAAAATGTCATGCTGAGCAGTAACAAACAAGGTTGGAGGGTGTCTTCCAAGATGGTTGTTACTTGGAAACTGGCTGGACATTGGTTTGCTTGTGGAAGGTGGTGAGACACTCCTTTTTCATCACTTAGTTTTGCTTTGTAAATTTTTTTTTTCCTTGTCTCTCCTTCATGTATTAAACTATCTTCATCTTCACCCACAAGGTTTTTGCTTTTCTTTTTCTCTTCTCCTATAGGAATTTGGAACCAACTTTTGTTATTCCATAACTGTTTAACCTACTTCTGAATTAATTAATGTAATTTGGTTTCCATTACTTACGTATCTGGTTGGCTTGTGGCCACACGACATTTGGTTGGTGGAATATGTAAAGCTGAGATTTAGTGGCAGACAGGTGAACTGGACCAAACTGTTCCATCTGAACATCAGGAAGCATTTTTCATGATGAGAATAACCAGTCAGTGGCACAGGTTGTGCAGAGTGGTTGTGGAGACTCCCATAATGGAGATATTCAAAAGCCACCTGGACATGGTGCTAGGCAGCTGGGTTTAGGTGGCCCTGTTTGAGCAGGGAGTTTTGACCAGATGTCCTCCAGAGGTCCCTTCCAACATTAATCATTCTGTGCTTCGGTGGTGCTGGGATCCCAGACTATTATGGCAGTTAAGTGAGGGGAGTGAAAGTACTGAGAGCAGCTCTGCAGAAAAGGACTTGGGGGTCTTGATGGATGAAGAGCTGGACGTGAGCTGGCAGTGTGCATTTGCAGTCCAGAGAGCCAACTGCATCCTGGGCTGCATCCAAAGCAACATGGATAGTAGGTTAAGGGAGGTGATTCTGCCACTCTGCTCTTCTGAGACCTGCCTGGAGTACTGCCCCGCTTTAGAGTCCTCAGCACAAAGAAAGACATTGACTTGTTGATGTGGGATTAGAGTAGTGTCACAAAAAAAATTATCAGAGGGCTGGAGCACCACTCCTATGATGAAAGACTGAGCTGGGGTTGTTCAGCCTCGAGAACAGAAGGCTCCAGGGAGACCTTTGTGTGATCTTTCAGTACTTGAAGGGGGCCCATAAGAAAGATGGGGCCAGTCTTTTTAGGCAGGCCTGAAGCAACAGGACAAGGGGTAATGGTTTTAAAAAGGGAGTGTAGATGTATAGTGTATTTTTTACAATGAAGGTGGTGAAACACTGGCACAGGTTGCCCAGTGAGGTAGTAGATGCTTCAACCCTGGGAACATTCAAGGTCAGGTCGGACAGGGCTCTGGGCAACCTGATCAATTTAAAGATGTTCCTGTTCACTGCGGGGGGTTGGACTTGATGACCGTTAAAGGTTCCTTCCAACCTAGAACAGTCAGTGATGATATCATTTAATGAAATGGCTTCTCAGATGAGTTTTTGCCCTGAGGAGTTAAACCTGTTTAACTGAAATAGGATGTGATGTTCCTTGATTTGAAATGAAAGAAAACAGATTTTTAGGATTTTTTTCATTGCACATTATAGCCAAAAGAATTCGAAATCTTTTTTAAACTGTAAAGGCTTTTTAAAAAGAAAATTTCTCTTCACATGCAAACAAAGATTGAACTAGCCCCTAAGCTACGATTTCTTTGTCATTGGATATGATACCACTGACAGAGAATAGTCATTCATGTTTTGGAATAAAATAAGCGGAGAAATGCTATGTTGGTAGAGCTGCATTTTGGCACTATGCAAATATGAATACAGCATTAAATTAGTGTTGGGAAGAACCTGTATAATTATTTTTTTTTTAATGCCTTACTCTGTATGTGCTTATGATGGCACCGTGACTTCTAAACTGGCAATATGTTGACACTGTTCTCTAGGATATAACAGTTAGATGGAATACGTGAATTGTTTCCCTTTTGCATTTCTCTTTATTGCATTTTGAAGATCAGAATGTACAGTACAAGGGGAAAAATTAAATACGTGTCTGTTTCCATCTTTTATCATATTTATAAAATGGATATATGAATCCATCTGTGCCCATTAAATGTTAATGTTATGAGAAGACTATCACCTTGCTTACAGTAAAACCTGATATTGAGACCTTGTTCTGAGTAAAAATCATAGTTAATTTGTAAATAGAACTGAGTTACACGTGGAATTGAATGTTGAAGTACCATTTGCATTTACCCTCTTAATAATGGCAAGTTTTCTTAACTTTTACAATAATGTCCAAATATTTTGCTGTTATCATTAAAAATGTTCAGTAGACCATTACTATGCTTTGCATTAATAGCATGAAAAACACAGACATTGCTTTGATCTTACAGCTGAAGCTGTGTCTTTCTTGACTTAAAAACATAACAGTTTGCTGCAAGTACTGTCTGTATAAAGAATATTTCCATCTATATCCTTTTCCAACTTACTCTTGGTTTCTGGAAGCTTGAGAATCTGTTATCATTACCCAGGCTCCATTCCATAGTCCTAAATTCTATTCTGATGCACTGGAATGACCCTTTCATGGTGGGTGGAGGGTAGGGGAAGAACTTCATTCAGTGTATGTATGATTCCGTTAAAAGTTGAAACTCAAAATGAGAAGTATAATGGAGAAGAAAAACCCACAGACTTCCTTGTTTCCCTTCAATGACTAGACACATTTTGTTGTATGTCTTTCAAAACAGTAGCTGTTTTCTATAACTTGTCCTTTACATAGGTTGATTTAAGTCCTGCTGCATTTTGCCTATGATTATTGTCTTAGGGGTACATTTAAACAGTGATCTAAACCTGACAAAACTAACATTAAGTTAATGTTTGGGATTTTCAGTTAACCTTGTAAAATGAGCACCAGACATCTCTCAGTGCAGAATTAAAAAAGTGTATAATCTGACAGTCTACAGAAATCAAATAACTATCGGGGAAAAGAAGTCTCATATGGTTTTAAATGAATCAGATTTAACATAAATGAAAGGAAGATCAACAAAAGAAAGTAATGGAATACTGATCCTTTTTAAATAAATGACTAATAAGAAATAAAGCTGTTTTTCATAAAATACTTCATTTAGTTTTGTACTGTGCTGTAGAGCAGTGGAGACACCTGACCTCTAGGTACTGCTGTAATACAAATACTAGTGTACAGATGATGAACAATTAAATATCGAGTAATCTTTTTCAGCTGCCAGTTGAAGCCAGGATAGAAGTGACTAAGAAGGCTATTAAAGCAGTCAAACATCTTTCTGTGAAATCAAGAAAAAAAACTTCTGAGAATGACACGGAAGGGGTTGAAAATCTGTCTGTTGTATATGAAGAAACTCTGAATCATTTGCAGCAATCTCTTGCACATCTGGAAACCCTCACTCATAGTTTTATCAGTTACCTGAAAAACAGCAAACAGGTAATAATTACTGATAAGGTGCTTATTTTTAGGGTTACCATGATTAGCAGTGATAGACATAAATGTTCTGTGGTATTTTATTAATGGTTTGGGTTTTATTTGGTTTTGTTGACCTGTTTTTTTTGAAAATTCATTCCCGTCAGTCTTCTGGTTTTTCATAGTGTAGGTTAAATCTTGGTAGAAAGACTCTGAATGATACAGCTCTGTAAATAAGGAGTACACTGATTCATGTTCAAAAATGGTCTCTTTACAGGATACACTACAGAAGTATGGCTATTTATATGATTTGTCAAGGTCAGAGAAACAAAAAATCCATGACCAAGCAGTAGCTATGTGTATGGATGGTCAACCACTGGACATGATACAACAGTTGTTAGAAGTGGCTGTAGGAGATCTAGGTCTTTCTCCCAAGGATGTTGTCCAATGTGCTATTAAAGAAGTTGTACGTATATTAAGGTAAGTACACTGCCTCAAATAAGCCACAAAATCTCTCTCTTGGGTTTCTGGAGGGTTATTTTGGTTTGTTGTGTTCGGTCGCTCGGTTGGTTAATTTTGCAGGGAGTATTTGTTTGTTTTGAATCTCTGGATTTTGCAAAATATTGTGCAGTAACAGGAAAAGAGTTATTGGATTGTTTACCTGTAATTTCATATTCAGATAAGTTAGTTTCATATTCCTGAGATTGAGAAGCCTGGTCAGTCTGAACAAAATAAGCCAAAGAACTCATCCTATTCACTGGAGGGTGCTTTTCAGTTACAAAATGTTAGCTTTACAATATTGTTCCATTGAGTGTGTCCACTTGTGAATCTTTGGCAAATTTATGTTTGCAAGTAATTCTTCCCTCTTAAATAGAGTCAAAAGGTGTGTTTTTTCAAAAACAGAGGGTACGTTGTGCAGGTATTTGAACGGTATAGGCATAGCAATGGCTGTTGCCACAGCAGCTAATCTTAAGGAAGAAGTATAGTTTTCATCACTGGAATAACTTTCTGGGATATTTCTGGGATCTCTTTTGTTAGTATTTGAAAGGTTTTGAAAAATGTGTTTATCTGTCATTAAAATACAGGCTATATATTTTTTTGGGGTATTCTTGCAAAGAATGCTTCTTGGAGATTTTGCTCTTCTTCCATCTCCCTTTCTGTCACACCTTACCTCCAAATTAAACAGCAGGTGTGAGTGTTTTATGCATGCTACAGCACTTAAAAGCAACAGCGATATCCTAAAAATATGCTGCTAACTTTTTGTAGAGAAGCAGGCTTCTAATGTGAGGATGGGGTTTATTTTGCTTAAGTCTTTCAGTGTTGTCATTGTTACTGTTTATTGCTGTTATTGGCATCGTCATACTGTGAGCAATCCTACCAACTGTACCAGAAGCAGGGCTTCATTTTCATCTTTTTCTGGGATTCATAGCATCAAATGTCAGCAATTTTCTTTTTCACGGCATGAGACAAAACAAATAACCAACGTGTTCATGCAACCCCAGCAAACCAAGTCACACCTTGTTTTAAAATTGGGGAGAAATAGGCTAGATCTGAGATGTGAAATTCTCAAGACAGTAAGGAGACAAGTTCTAAGATTTTACATCTACATCCCTGTTAGTACTTGTGTTTCTAGGATGAAGAGAGCCTGAAATTATAGTTTTATTTTTTTTTGCCATCGTTGACAGAATATCAATAGGCTCCTAATCCTTCTGTCTGTGATGCTCTTTTTCCTTCAGAGCAGCATAAAAGTACTCAATTTGGCCTTTTTTTTTTCTGCAGTCAGGTGAAATTAATTCATCAGGGATGTTTTCTTGTTTGATGAAGCTCTCTTGGATTTCATTTTACTGTGTGCTACTTGTTCCCTCTTCCTAGCCGGGTCTTTGATGTGCTGAATATTCCAAAGGAAACACCATTATATCTGTAACCCAGTGATCTCAGTAGAAATATTTTCTCACCTCCTTCTCCAGGGGTGAAGATTGTTCATTTATCATGGATGTTATAAAAACGATACCTCTCCTTTAACTATTTGTAAAAAAATCTTTTGTGAAGTATTTCTGTTCCAATTTGAAACATGCAACAAGTACAAAAGAGTATTCTGTTGTTAAATGGCTGCTAGACACTGTTTATCACCTCTAAGACCAGTTTAGATAGATAAAACTGAGAATTTATCTTGGTTTTCTGCATGAAGAAAATTCATGTGGGCAGGAAGATCTGAATGTACATAACAGAAACAGAGAAACAAGTCTAGCATGAAAAATGGTCTATTGGTCTACCTTTTCTTCAGCTGTGTATATATATGCTACAGCAGCTTGTTAAAGTGTCTGTGCTCCTCTTCAACAGAAAATTAATTTCTCCTGTCAGTCACTTTAAGCATCTTCAATGATGGTAGAGCTTTTGTGCAGCAACATAAGTAATCTTGTCTCTCTTGTCTGGGTTTGTCCATTTGATGAAAAATAATTTGGCTTTAGAATAATTACTGTCCTGCTGTTTCTGACTGGGATATAACAGTATGATGCATCTGGATATAAATCAGACAAAGTCCAGTTATTTCAACTATAATGAGTCTCATTAACATGCAGAGTATGAGAAACCTATCAAAATTCTCCTTTCTATTCTGCTTCTTACCCACATTTTTCTGTGAATTGAATTATTTGTTCTTTATATGCATTGCAAGGCTGGAATGTCTGCAAGTTGATTTAAAGTTCTGGGGCAGAGGACATGGCCAGTAATTCCTGTGCAGCATTTTCCAGTAAACAGGGAACGCCTGTCCCTCTGGTAAAGAAAACTAGTGGCAAAGATGGAAGAATTAGTTGGAGGCTTCAGATAAATTCATTTGTTCTGTAATATGAATAGTAGAAATCTTTTTGTTTGTTCCCACTTGTTGGGGGTGAAAGAGAAGATCATTTCATATCATTCATGATAAATGAACAGTCAGCTATGGAAAGTTTGTCTAATACATGATAGAGCATAAAGTGATGATCTAGCACAAAATAAAATAGAAAATACTTGAAATGATATCCTACCTATTACAAAATTCAGTAAGAAGATAATATGAAGTAGCATCTCCCTAAATATAGGGACCAATTACTTGGTGAGATATTTAGCATCTCTTAAGCCTGGTGGTATTACCACAGATCATCCTGTGAATACAGCTGAATGCATCTCTATCCTACGCTCAGAGGTTAGCTTTCAAGCCAGACCATAACTGAAATTAAAACATACTAGCTACATGCCATACTTGCATTTCAGGGTTAATGGGCAAAACCTACAATTAAAGTAGTAGTCCCGCCTGTCTATCTGGAATGACAGACTACTTCTCAGTAAATGGAACATTTCAAGGGAAAACTCTTCAGGTGTATGTATTTGATATATTATACAGTGTGGTTACTTTATACAATAGTTTTGAAAGAAATCATGCAGGAAAATTCCTTCTTGTGATTGAAAATGTGCATCTCTTCTTTCAGTTTCATAACTATAACCTCCCCTTCAAACACAGTAATATACCTATTTGTCTTGTAGCAGTGTTGTCTTTATAAAAGATAAATTACTTTTTGATTCATTTTTCAACTGTATACACTATCACAGGCATATAAACTCTTGACCCTTTCTCAGAAACAGACTTCTTGTTAAATATATCATACAATTATTTGCCTAATTTTAGGTATCTACACTGTCATTTCAAGAGCCGTATTGTCCAGTTCTGTTAACTACTTTTATCTCCCATGACTCTCTATTGTTACGTCAAACAAAATTCCAAGTAGAAATTCTGGCATTAGTTTGTATAATATTTCACCAGCACAGCATACCTATGTACTTTATATGACGCATGTATTGGGCACTTCCTTGTTTGCCAATGGAAACAGATATTATAAATAAAAATCAGCTGCCTTTTCAGTACAAATCCTGAACTTAGAAAAAAAAAACAAACCACAAACCAAAATAAAACACCAACCAAACCAAAAAAAAAAACCAACCAACCAACCAAACAAAAAACACAAACCCAAAAACAAACAAAGAAAAACCAAACAACCAATCTACAAAACAAAATCTTTTGGTAAGGATGTTAGTTTTAGATCTGATTAGATTTATCTAAGATTCAATTTAGTCCATTATTTAAAATCACTCACATGATATACTGGAAACTCTCCATGATCTAAGACTGTAAGAATGCTCATGGTTGGCTAGTGAAGGAAGACAGTTTGTCTGTTGAAGACATTATGGCCTCCTTTGTTTGCAGCTCCTATGTTTCTGAACTTGTGTGTCCAGATGGATGTAGTATTTCACAAAATCTTGGAAGTTGTCACAGAGTATGAGCAATGAGAAAGGTTTGGTGAAATTTTTAGTTCTTGTTTAATGGCCAGTATTCTGTGAAGAAGAAAAAAGCAGCTTTATTAGACTGAGTAGCTAACTTAAAAGGAAAAAAAACAGATATTTTACTATTTTATCTCACTTGAGCCAGGATCATACAGATTAATTTTGTAACTTGGATATCACAATTTCATGGTGTTTCTGATGGAAACACTGTGTTAGCATTATGTGTTTTTTCTCCAGCTTTGGATTATCACACCAACAATATTTTCTATATATTTAGAGGGAGCACAAACATTAAGAGGAAAATAAGGCTGGAGAAATCAGATGATAACATAGAATGCCTTAGGCCGGAAGGGACCTTGGAGATCATCTAATCCATTTTCTCTGCCATGGGGATGGATGCCTCTCAGCTAGACTAGGTTGCTCAAGACCTCATCCAACCTGGCCTCGAACACCTCCAGGGAGGGGGAATTCATAATGCCTCTGGGCAATCTATTTCAGAATCTCATCACCCTCGTACTGAAGAACTTTTTCCTCAGATCCAATCTAAACCTACTTTCCCTCAGTTTAAAAACATTTCCCCTGTCCTATTCCTGGACACTCTTGTGAAGAGTCCCTCTCCAGCCTTCCTGTAGGATCCCTTCAGGTATTGGAAGGCAGTTATAAGGTACTCCTAGAGCCTTCTCTTCTCCAGTCTGAACAATCCCAGTTCCTTCAGCCTATCCTCGCAGCAGAGGAGCTCCAGCTTCTGGATTATCCTTGTGGCCCTCCTCTGGACTCTTTCCAGCAGATTGTTTCTGGTTTCACAAACAGTCTCCATGTAGTCATCCCAGGTTACCTGTCCTAGCTTCCACCCTTTGTGGATTCCCCTTCTGTGTATGATTTTGGCCAGGAGTTCCTTCTTCATCTACATAGGCCTCCTGGCATCTTTGCCTGATTTCTTCTTTTTAGGGATGCAGTACCTTTTGAGCTTGGAGGAGGTGGTCCTTGAAAGTCACAGAATCACAGAATTACTGAGGATGGAATAGACCTCCAAGATCATCAAGTCCAGCCTATGACCCAACAACTATGACATCAGCTAGACCATGTCGCTAAGCGCCACAAGTCAACCAGCTGTTGTGGGCTCCCAGTCCCTCCAAGGCTTTGTTCCCATGGTACACCACCAAGGAGGTTCCCAAAGAGGCCAAAGTTGCCTCTTCTGAAGTTGAGGGTTTCAAGCTTGCTGAGCGCCCCCTTCTTCACTGCCCTTGGATCTTAAACTCCACCATCTCATGGTCATTGTAGCCAAGACTGCTCAGGAGTTTAGCGTTGCCCACCAGCCCCTCCCTATTGGTATCAAGTATTTTCAATTAGTATAATAATTAGGTTAAAAGATTTAGATGAAGTAAATTTATTCTCCTTTTAAGCATTCTTTGTACTTTATTGTATTTGATGAACTTGATAAAACATGCATCACTTTTCTGGAAGCTGAAGTAAATCAAAATAAGCCTTTATCAGTGTAATTACACTAGGCTCATACCTAGGAGTTTTGAGGTAAACACTGAATCCTGTTCTGTTGTTTACAACATGCATAATACAGCAAATAATCTGTGTGGAAGACTAATCCTTCATTAATAACATTTATTTCTGTTAGTAGCTGCTTATTTCTAATCATTAATTATTAAGAAAAGAACAAGGCAATAATCTGTGGAAACTTGACACAATTGTTTGTCTCATGAGCTGTAATCCCTTTTTAAATTCTCAAACCATTAGGCAGTGCAGTCAACATTAAGCTTAAGAAAATGCTAGCTTTCAATTTTTACATTACTTTTTAAAATACTTTCTTATTCTAGATGACTGTAACTTAGTGCTTAAATTCACCTTTTTTTTTCTTCTTTCCTTCTGTTTACTGGAATAGTACCTGTCTGTGTATGACAAACTCGAAGCTCTTTGTACAGATGTTTTTTTGAGACTCAAATTTTTGGTGGTTTGTTTTGTGTTGGTTTTATTTTGTGTGTGTGAAAACAGATTTTTATCTTTTGGACACACATCTTTTCAGGAGTCTAAAAAGCTGGATAGTTATGTACTATAAAATAAAAGTTGATAGTTTCTGAATATTCTGAAGATGTTCAGAAAAAAAATCTACATTTAAAACTGCATTCTTTCAAGTTCTGTTTAGCGGCTATATGATAATACTGGTATTAGGAATGGCATTTCTATCATAATCATATGTAACAGTATTTTTTGAGAAAAGGACTACTATTAGGAGCTTTCTACACCTACTTCAAACTTATGAGTACAATATAGCAATATAAATTGAATATAATAAAGTAATTAAAAAATTATCTTGCATCTGTTCTGAAAAGTCACATTGTTTTTAAATCTAGTGTTGTACACTGAAACACTGCTCACCTATGAAGATTTAAAGGAAAAAAAAAAGAAAATATTCCTGCATTCAGAACTTTATAAATAAAAATTCAGATCTCTGTTCCATATAGTATAATAATTTTTTAGGCAATATATTTATCTTACTGCAGTAGTAAGTGACAAAATTATAAACACTTCTGTAACTTCACAAAAAAGCAGAAATGCTGCAGTTATTTCCACACATTCATATCAGCCATACAAAGTATTTTAGCTTTAAACAGAACAGTCAGATTAGTATTCACTCTTATTGGACATTTATTCCTTCTTTTTATTATTTAGTATCTATTATTTAAATAATATTATTTATTTTTATTATGGACATGTATTCATTCTTATTAAGAGATCATATAGGAAGAGGCTGACTTCTTTAGTAGCAGAAGAGCTTTGATATGCTGGTGAACTGCAGAGAAAATAGACTTTATCTCTGGGTTTTGAGATAAGCTAACTTAGGACCTATTGGGCTTTCTTTCTCTTTCTTCAGTGCAGCACTGATAAACTTGAAGATAATCAAAACTGGTTAGTTGGTTTGTTTTTCTAGTTGATCAAGGTTTCAGTGGAGAGACAGTGTGTGCTTTATTGGAGCACCAGTGCAAAATCCCTCCCTCTTTCAGCACGGAGTAATACCTTAGGTTTGTGTTGCTGAGAACCTCAGCAGAAAACGCCACTTTCATTGCATCATGAGCAAAACTTTTTTTTAACCAGAGTGATTTCCCCATGCCCCCCATCCCCAATATTTACTACGCTTTGACCTGTGGAAGAACATGGTATCGTAACCAGAACATGTGATAGGCCGTGTGATTCACATTTTGCTATTTCCACACATTTCGTGGGTGGCTTTTTCTTCCCTTTTCCCACATTCTGTTCTTCACCACATACTCCCTACTTCTATATTTTGTTGGTTCTGGTAATTGTGACCCTGTTTAATCCAGCTGAAAATGAAGCCCAAAGGTTGGGGACAGTCTGACTCAGGTTATGGTCAAGATGGTTTAAACAAATAGTGATACTGCAAGATGATATTTGAAAAGAAAAGATGGTGACATTTATATGTAACTGTTAATCTGTTTAGTTGATATCGATGAGATCTTTAAGGTAATGAGATTACAGGTGTGTATTTTCTTGACTTAATCTGTGTTAGAAGTACTAAATTTTAACTATTCCTTTTCATTTGAGTTTCATGTGAGTATTTTAGTGCTTCTCTTTCCTACTCTTTTCTTGTTTCTCCTGACATTACTTTGACATAACAATAAGGGTACAAGTTAAGCAGGGAAAGTGGAAGATTGCTAGAACTACTGAACAATTCAAGTAAATCCTACAGGTGGATAGAATTAGATACAATATTGGGGACAGTTTTAATGGTAATTTTATGTCTTCCCTGAACAGTGGAAATGGTGGCTCATCTGCATCAGTGAAAGATCCACTTGGAATCCTGGAAGAAATCATTTCTGCAGTGCACACAAGTGTTGAGAAAGGGTAAGAATTTCCTGTATGGATTATTTGATTAAGACTTTGAAAGAGACTTCTCATGAAAGCATTGAAGGTACAGTACTGAATATAGATTAATTTTCTTCATGGATCTATATAGAATAGAATCACTTAGGTTGGAAGAGGCCTTTAATATCAGATACAACCATTAACCAAGCACAGCCACTAAACCATGTCCCTCTCTACACATCTTTTAAATACCTCTAGAGCTGGTCACTCAGCAGCTCCTCTGGGCAGCCTGTTCCGGTCCTTGACAATCTTTTTGGTGAAGAAAATTTTCCTAGTGTCCAATTTAAACCTCCCCTGGAACAACTTGAGGCTATTTCCTCTTGTCCTATTTGTTGTTACTTGGAAAAGAGACCGACCCCCACTTCACTCCAACCTTCTTTCAGGTAGTCGTAGAGAGTCATAAGAGTTTACATGTAATTTTCTAATACTTTATTATTGAACAGGCTATCATTTATCAGGTTCAAAATCAGAGCCCTGACAGAAGCCTTAACTTGATCATTTGGAAAAAAAGCAAATCACTGAACTTAATTTAGATAACTGTATTATGGTGATTTGAGAAAATGTTGGTTTTTATCTGCTGTGACTACTGCATATTGTATATGTACCAGGAATACCTCACTGCTCTTGTTTCAGTTTAGTAGTTAAATGATAAATAACAATGACTCACTTTCAGATTTCTGAATTTAGATGTCCTAAATTTGCCCATCTTGGTCAGATACAGTGCAGAAACAATTTCACAAATGCTGTTGGATGCTTCATCACATTTTTTTCCTGTTTTGGGGATGTCCTTATTTCAGGTCACATAACGATCTGTATGTCTCATTGACATTTTCCATCACATTTCCAGTAAAGACAAGGAAGAAAAATAAAAATCAGTTTTCAGACATAAAAACTAAGAACTCATCTATAATAGTAAGAATAATAAACTCCTGTGTTCCCTGGTAGCTACATAAACAATTAGACTATTATGAGGAGGCTTCTCCACTGACGTTAAATTAGTTAAATGTTTGATACTGAAGTAGACTGAATTGATATAGAAATCTACAATGAATCTCATTTGCAATATTCCAAGGGAGAATAGTAGAGTTAGTTCTATTTTATTCTGAGATGCACTTTCTGGAATATTTTGTTTGTATACTTCATCAATAATTAACTGCTGAAATGATAAGGTGGAGTGAAAGTCATTGTGATTACAAGAGGTTGTCTGCATTAATTTAAATATTTATTCATATTTATCACCTTAAACCTCAGCTATTCCATTTACAAAATTTAAATCTTTCCCTCAGGAAAACATATATAAATATCAAGTGTGATCTCTATAAAACTCTTTAAATACTCTAAGAGGTTCTCTTAATTCCCGAACTCCTAATTTACAGTTTGAACGCCACCTGTTCAGCAGAGGCCTGTTTAATTTAGTTGAAGTTCTTAGCTAAGAGCATCATTCATGCAATATAATGCCTAAGTAATATTGAAATCCTTATAATATGAAAACCTAAGCTGTCAGTGTCTATTATTTCAGAGCTGCAAGACAAGTTAAATTGGTGTTTTGTCTGCAGTTATTTTCCTGTCTCTTTTGTTAAGAAAAATAAGGGAACATTAGTTATAAATCACACTCCACCTGAAACCTCTTTCTTGTGTTTTGCTTTGTTCTTTTTGTTTGCCTGTTTTTTTTCAAAAAAAAAACCAAAAAAAAAACAAAAAACCCAACCAAAAAAAAAAAAAACAAACCAAACCAAAACAAAACCCAACAAACCAACCTAAAAAGTACTACTGAAAGATGTCAGAATAGCATTTACTGAGAGACGGTACAGGAAAAAAAAAAAGAAATGGCTGGAATTGCAATAAGGAGAACCTAATTTGTGCATGTGGAGAGTAAGTAAAGGACTTGTAAGGAAAGAAAGAGAATATGAGGCAATATGAATAAGCATCAGATATAAAAATGTCATACTTAAAATACAAGCAGTCAGTCTGGTTTGCCATGAAGTCAGATGGTATGAAAGTGCAGGCATCAGTCAGGACCAGGCACCATAAGAAGTCTTGGATTTTCATGTGCTGCAGTGCAGCACTGCTGTCATAAAACTGTCAGTCAAGGTAGTATGTGAGGGAATACGTACCTGTATAGATGGATTTCTGGCTTATTACGTGGTGATTTGAAGTTCAGAAAATGATATGTAATTGTTATATGTTGAATTTACTTGTCAACAGCTTGGAAAAATACAGGTACTACTTTCATTAGGATTACCAAAGACTGTTTTAACACAGTATTGTTTAATTACAGGGAGAAAGTAGTTTCTTCCGATGACCTTCTGGAGTGGTTGAGACCTTTCTGTGCTGATGACTCTTTAGCAGTGAAGCCTCGCATCAGAGTATTGCAAATTCTGGAGCAAGCCTTCCATCTCAATGATGAGGATAGCAAGCTACTTGTGTACTTCAGGACACAAGCTGTTCTGAGAGCTTGCTGGCCTGAAACAAAGGTATTAATATTGATTGCTATAAATGATAGCATAAGACTGGTTTTATGTAAGGATTATATGATGAAATGATGGTTAGTAATATATGGTTGTGATGGATTCAGTTGATATGGGAACTAATCCTACCTTTGTTTTGAATTATGTTTCTAATACATTATGATTCTTTGAAAAAGAAAGGTATGTACAAGTAATGGACTCATCAGTTTTTGTTTGGGATCAGAAGTACGTAATACCAAACTTGATTAAACACTAGTGATTTTCCTTCATGTCAAGCATCAACTTTTAAGTGTTTGTATATTTTTTTCATTTCTGATAATTTTTCTGTCAATTTTACCTTTCCTCTTTATCTTCCACTTGGTGTGATCTTAGAATGAGACATACTGGACACTCTTTTTTCTGGGTTCTTTAAGTATTATTCTATGAATGTGTAGTAGGAACATTAAAGACATTCTCAGATAGAAAGACTTGATTGATAGGGAATGCATTCAGTCACAGTTAGACTATTACTGTCTCTTCAGGGACAGCACCAAGTGACAACTGCCCAAGTGATATTTTTAAGTCTTTTTCAGTGTAAATTTGGGAAAAAAATGAGGTAAGATGCTATTTGTTTCCCACTGAGAGAGACATAGTACTTCTAGTTCAAATTTTCAAGTGTAAACCAGATTAATGTTCTTTCTGAATTATAGGGTGACAAAATGCCTTTCATTTTTCAAGTATATGCAGAAGTTGATCTGAGACTAATAATTATCATCTGGAGAATGTTCTCAGGAGTGAAAATGCTAAAGTTTAAGTAAAATATTAAAATTCCATATATACAAAAAGGCTGTCTTTTGGTTATTCATTCATATTTTAGCTGCTCTATTTCATGACTCATTTTGGTGAAATGCTTACTATGAATGTACACATTTTGAGTGGCTCTACATTAAGTACAAAGAAAATGTACTAAAATCTTAAAAGGAAGAAACAGTCTTGTCTTGGAAGCTTGTGCTGTTTTGAAATCAAACGAGTGTCACTTGTTGCATGTAGAATTGTTCAGAAGCAATGTTGCTTTTTGTCCACTTTCTAAATGCTTCCCTGCCCTATGTTGAGAGCTTATGGAAGTAAAATAGAGTATTTCTAATAGTTCCTTAAAAAAAAAAATCTACACACAATAACACTTTATATTCATATGAAACAAAAGCAGTATCTCAGTTTTACCTTGCTGTGCTAAGACAACCCAAAGGAATAATCCTAATTAAAAAAAAAAAAATCTTAAAAGAAAGAGAAAATGCTTCTCTCTTGCTTTCTTTAGAAATTATTTTTTCTCTTGCATTCACAGTAATACCAGCACTTAACTCCTCAATGACTCTTCAGGTGTCTGTCTATGATTGGATTCTTCACCTTCAGTTCAACCCTTTGTCAATACTTGTATTGCTTGTGACCTATTTTCCAACCTAAAACCATTTTGTCTAGAAGATTCAACTAGAGTGTATTAAGAAGAAAGTTACAGGTAGATAATAGTTTTCAGCCATGTCTGTAGAAGACAGAAAAATAACCTGTATTTGACAGAAACTTTGTGAGACTTATTACACTTGTTTGAGAAATGTGTAAGAGAAGATCACTTTCATAATCTGGTAAGTCAAAATGTGTAGAACTTTACAACATGAAACTAATATCCAGTTGCTTTTGTCTCATGATGTTTTAGGGATTAACTGAGTGCATTGAATCTGCTGCCAGCTTGCATGTAGCTCACTGTCCCACAGGACCCTCAGGGCTCTCTCAGCAGAGCTGCACCCAGCCTGGTTCTCCCCAGCCTGTCCCTGCAGCTGTGCCAGGTGCAGCACAGTGGTTAAACTTCACTGCAACTCTTGTTGGCCCAGTCTTTCAGCCTGTTTCGGTCTCTCCATACAATCAGTTAATAATTTATGTGTCCTGAAGTGATGGATATTTAGAACACTTCCAGTTTCAAGCAGGAAACATACCTGTTTTTTTGAGCGGAGAAGTTTGTACTGACTATAAGCAGCAGTCCAGAACAGGTTTGCTGCTCACTTTAGTGCTCTGCTCTCTTGCTGATCAGTAAGGAAGTAGTGCAAGAAGCTATGTTGTAAAAAGCTTGATGTGCTATAAGTTGAAACGTCTCAGAGCTTATTGTATAAAAATATTTATAAAATACTATAAATATAAAACTCTGAATATAGTATTTATTATTTAGCTAAGTTCAGAAATAGTTTTCATGCTTAGCAATAGTGAAAGCAGTGCTTATATGTACATAAATAAGAATCATTGTTTTTTTCACCCCAACACTTCCTATAGAGTGACATTATAGTCCTGGTGAAACATTTTAAAATTATTCTGATTTTCATGTCAGTTGAAGCTAAATGTGATAGTTGAGAACCCTTTGATTTCGTTTTGTTGAATATTTAGTGCTGGGTAACTAATGAGTGAATTAGAAGAGTCACAGTGGTTTATCCATTAGGTACCAGTCATTGAAATTCAGAGCTCTTCACAGAGGTCCAAGGCAACAGATGAGTGATCCACTACTTGGACTATTTGTTTGTTATTTTCTAGTCAGCTGATGTCAAATGATAGTCTACAAATTGATACTAGTAAAAAGCAAGTTATGACCGTCTTTGATAATTAAATTTTCTTATTTTGTGAAATAGCAAACAGGGAGAATAGCATACTTTTTATATTATAACAAAATAGCATTTTATATTATATATATTAAGCAAATGAATATGAGCCAGCAGTGTGCACAGGTGGCAAGGAAGGCCAATGGCATCCTGGCTTGTATTAGAAATGGTGTGACCAGCAGAAGTAGGGAGGTGATTGT